>PVIR01011673.1:8689-46963 GCA_004026965.1 Petromus typicus
GGGTCTCGCTTTGTGGTTCAGGCTGGCCCTGAGCTCAGCCTCAAACTCACATCACAATCCTCCTGCCTCTGCCTCCCGAGTGCTGGGATTACAGGCGTGAGCCACCACGCCCGGCACTGTGGTATGTGGTACTGGTTGCTGCTGGGTTGAGTCTCCACACCCAGTATTGTTATGTGGTTACCAGGGAATTGAACCCGGGTCCTTGCGCTTGCAAGACAGGCGCCGGAACCACGGAGCTAACTCCCCGGCCCCAATAAACCTCTATTCTTAATAAACAATAATGTGTTGACCATATTTGTAGATATTTTAGGAACATTCTTTGAACATTTTGGTAGATGAATGTCTTTGGTTCATCATGAAGCTTTAATTTGAACACTACGGTATATCAGCCATCTATTAGATATGTAATATTTATCTTAAATGTTTCAAACAGAAGCACATATATGTGAATATATGTATATATACATATAGTATCCAGATTGTATGTAGATTGTCTAGATTGTATCCAGACTGTATGTAGATATCCAGATTGTATGTAGATGTCTGAGAACTATGGTTTTTTATACACATGCAAAGTAAAATCAGATATACAGCTCATTATATAAGAACAAATATCTATTGTGTGTTGCTCAACTTTACAGTTGGGAAATTCCAGAGTCAGTAATTATAAATAAACAATAAATAGAGAAACAAAGCCAGGTGAGATGGATCATGGTTATAATTCCAGTACTCCAGGAGCCCAGGGCAGAATCTCAAGTTTGAGCCCAACATAGGCAGTTTAGTGATTTAATGAGATACTGTTTCAAAAACAACAAGGAGGAGGGAGCTTCTGGGTATGTATCTCTACACAAAAGTTTGTTTTTTGTTTTTGTTTTTTAAAGGAGTAAGAGACTAAACTCTTAAAGCAAAGGTGGTAATTAAGGCAGATAAGGAATATTATTAACACATATATGTACAGTTCTATGATCATGTGAAAAATAAAATTCTAGTTACTTGTGAAAATGATGGCCCTCATACATTTAATATTAATATTGATCAAGTTTAAATCTAAGATATTCTTTAAAACTCAGTGGATAAAAGTAGGTATTCTGAAGCATACCACAGTGATATATGCACACCCATGCTGATAGTGGCACAGTTTGTAATAGCTAAATCTTGGAAATAATACTAATGCCCATCAACCAATGAATGGATAATGATGTATGTGGTTTTTTTTAATATGATGGAGTACTACTCAGCCATAAAAAACATAAATTTGAGCTATTTATAGCTAATGGACGCATTTCGAGACCATACTCTTAAGTGAAATAAATCAAACACACACATGTAAATACTGTATTGTTTCTTTGGTGTGAGAAACTGAAAGTAGAAGTAAGGACCAAAATGTACAATATATCCTGGGAAATATGAAGAAAATGTTCAAATAAGTAAAGGAGCTATGGAGATGGAAAAGAAGGAAGGGAAAGGTAAAGAAAATGAGGAAATAAGGAAAATGAAGACAAAGATTTTGTAAATAAGGGTAGGAAGAGGGATTGATGTGTAGAGGAATAGGATTTGAAAAGATTTAAGATATGTCATGTACAGATACAAATTCCCTATGATGAATGTAAACATTATGTATATCTAAAATGTACCAATAAACTTAATTTTTTAAAAAGGCTTTATAGAAAAAGAAAAGCAAGTGAAGCCCAAAATTCATATGAGGGAGAATGTTATAAAGATTAGAGCAGAAATTAACGTGATAGAGACTAAGAAAACAATGTAAAGAATCAATGATTTGAAGAATTGGTTCTTTGAAAGATTAAATAAAGTTGACAAACTCTTAGCCAAACTTATCCAAAAAAAGAAAAAAGAAAAGAATAAAAAACTCAAATCCATTAAATTAAGGATCAAAAGTTGAAATCACAACAGATTCTGCACAAATTCAGATTATCAATACTTACTTCAAGAACTTGTATTCTAATAATATGAAAAACACAGAAGAAATGGAGTCAAGAATATATAAAAATTCTAAATAACTGACCATCAGTCAATGAAATTGAAGATATAAGCAAAAACCTACCAACAAAGAAAAGCCTAGACCCTGCTGGACTCACTGCTGAATTCTATAAAAAATTTAAATAAAACCTAATGCTGCTGCTTCTGAAACTCTTTAATGAAATTAAAAGGGAAGCAATACTCCCAAATTACTTCCTGGAGGCATTATACTACTACTAAAACCAGAGATGGATCCATCCAAAAAAGAGAATTATAAGTCAATCTCCGTAACAAACATAAACATAAAAATCTTCATTAAGGTACTGGCTAACAGAACACGGAAGATCATCAAGAAGATCACACCCCCTGGATTCATCTCATGAAGGCAAGAATTGTTCAATATACACAATAAATGTAATACATCATATTAAAGAGCCAGGAATAAAAGCATATGAGTATCTCAAAAGATGCAGAAAGACATCTGATGAAGTCCAATACATGTTCATGTTGAAAAAAAAAACTACAGAAAACTGATATGGATGGCTGTTATCTTAACATGACAAAAGCAATCTATAATGAACCAACAGCCCATATCATACTAAATGAACAAAAAATGAAAGTTTTCACCCTAAAATCAGGAACCAGGCAAGAATGTCCACTGCTATCACTCTAATTCAATATAGTTCTGAAAATATTTGCCAGAGCAATTAGATAAGAGAATGAAATAAAAGTAATAAAAGGAAAGAAGTTAAATTATTACTATTTGCTGATGACATGATACTCCACTTAGAAGACCCCAAAAGCTCCATCAAAAGCTTTCTAGATTTGATAATCAGACTCACTACTTTATCTGTATAAAAAGTCAACACTTAAAACTTAATAGCATTTTTGTACACAAATATACTCACTGATAAAGAAATTAGAGAAATCACGCCTCTCATAATAGCATCCAAGATATTAAATACTTAGGAATCAATCTAAAGAAGTAAAAGACCTTTGAAGGGAAGTCAAAGTCCATTGAAAATCATAGTACTCGACAAAGGAGATTGGAGAAGATATTGTAAAATGGAAAGACATCCCTTTTTCTTTGGTATGAAGAACTAATTTAGGAAAATGTCCATACTTCCCAAATTGTTATACAGATTTAATGAAACCTTGATTAAAATATCAGTATAATATCTTGCAGAAAACAACCCTAAAATAATTTGGAACCAGAAGAGACCTAGAGTAAGGAAAGCAATTGTGGGTAGCAAAAGCAAGGCAGGGCCATCACAATCCCTGAGATAAAACACACAAAGTTAAGGTTTGTCATAATCTCTTTGTTTTGTTATTCTCTTACTTACTAAATAAAATAAAATATTCTGTTTAAAAAAAATAGTCATCATTAGCAGATTTCTAGTCCCAAATCTAGCACTAACTTTGACTAAGTAGTAACTGAGTCAGGGTTCTCGTGTGAAAAATGGGGACAATAAATATTTATCTCAGAGAAGTTTTGGGATCACTAAAGGCAACTGATGAAAACACAGAACAAATTTCTAGCATGTTATACACACTGTTTTTTTAAAGTTATTATTAAGAAACAAAGCTGCCATTGTTGTTGCTGTATCCCAAGGCCTTTGAAAATTGCACTTTGGGTAGGGTGAAGAATGCAGTTACAGGGAGATCCATTCAGGCCACCTGCACAGCAACTATGTAGGAATAGCACAGGCTGCCTGGACAGTCCCTGGAGAGAGGATTCATGGGAAGACTCGAGTTCATATGTCTTCAGAGAGACCTACACATTCTGTCTCTAAATCTTCAATTCTTCCATCTTTTCCTCAAGTATTATGCATTCATGTCTGCCTGGTCAATCATATTTTCACAATACAGACTAAATTATATTTTGACATTCTTTTCCTTTTGTTTAGCAGGATCAGTGCCAGGAATTCCGGAGCAAGCAGAAAGACGGGAGACTTGTCTGCACCAGGGACAACAATCCGGTCCGAGGCCCTGATGGCAAGATGCATGTTAACAAGTGTGCCATGTGTCAGAGCATCTTGTACGTAGAGGCCTCAGCATGAGCTGCCTGTATTTGTGCCATTTCTCAGCAAACAACTCCTGTTACTTTCTACTGTGACTCTTAATATGTTAGAATAAGAAGTTCCTCCTTTTGGAGAAGAACAGTTAGCTCCAAAGTACTTTAAGAATATTTATTCTGATGATAAAAATCCAATCGCACCTGGAGCTCAGGGGTGGGGTTACATGCTGACAGAAACAGTGCTCTTAAAGAGAAAGTGCACAGAAGTAACCAGGGAGAGTCTGTTTTGCTTAGTGCAGCTTCCATTCCACCGATGCATAAAAGAAAGCCAGTAACTGCACAGTGCAGTTTGTGGCAGTTCAAGGTAAAAATATTCATAAACTTTAAGGACCTCTATGTGAAGAGCAATCAAAACTGAGAGTTAAGTTACAATTTAATCAGGAAAGAAAACAGAAATGAGGCCACTTTCTATTTTTAAAAATATGTATATTAAAGGCTAGAGATTTAGCTCAGTGGTTCCAGCACCTGCCTTGCAAGCGCAGGGGCATGGGTTCAATCCCCACCACATACAACAATGCCAGGCATGGTGTCTCACGCCCACCAGCAATCAGTGCCACATATCACAGTGCCAGGTGTGGTGGCTCATGCCTGTTATCCCAGTACTTGGGAGGCAGAGACAGGAGGACTGCTAAATTCAGGGCTGAGTTCAGGGCCAGCCTTAACTACAAAGTGAGATGCTGTCATCTATATGTGTGTGTGTGTGTGTGTGTGTGTGTGTGTGTGTGTGTAAATATTTGCACTACATAATAATTACATTCCTGGTGGGAAACTGATAAATGTATATAACATTGTAAGAAGCAACTTTCTAAATGACAATGTGTAATATTTGCTCTAAAATATTCTAAATATAGACTTTCAGGATGATAGCATCCTAGATGACTGAATCAATTAAAACTAAGAATATTCCTACAAATACAATATGAAAATGCCAATATTCAAAACTGCCTTAAGAATAGTATTTCTAATTTTTCAAACATGAGATAAAATGTTAGATTTATTAATGTTTAGCAATGGCAAAGTACTCAGTTAAATGGAATTCAGTAATAATTCTAGAAAAGTCCTGTCATCCTTCTTTTTATTTTACAGTGAGCGAGAAGCAAGGGAAAGAAAAACAGATGAGGAAAAATCAAATTCTCAACCTTCAAAGGATGCAAAGGTTATTTATTTAAAAATACCAAAGTAACTTTACTTTTTACCTTCAGAACCTTACTTTCTTCTCAGGGTTCAGATTATAAAGATGCTAATACTTTGCTTCAAAGAAAGATGATTTTGTCAACATTGTCACTTTGGATCATAATAAGAGTCTGTGTCTCTGATTTGAGGTTTGATGGGTTTTCTTGATTTTGTAACTTTCCTGTAGAATGTTTGTCAATTATTGCTTTAGTGGTTTTGCTTTTGGAGAAATATGGATTGAAAAATAGAAAACATAATCCCTCTCCACCAGAACTGCATGCTTTATTTCTGACATTTTAAATGTGCAATCAGCCACATAACTTGTTGATGTTGATTTTAATAATTCAGTAATATCATTTAATCTTAAGCCTCCTGTTTATCTTCTCTCTTTGATGTCTCTTTTGTTTTCTCCAGATGATTTTCTCAGCATCAATGAATCAGTAGTGTGCATGCATCATGCTGCCTTTTCTATTTGCTTTTCAAGACTGCAAAGAAGACATCTTCATTCAGTCCTTTAACAGTGATAATCACATTTGTAGAGTTAGGTCCTCCTTGGGTTAAAAGCACACCTCTGTGAAAAAAGGGGGAAAGGAACGATGGATAAAAGGGAAAGGGAGACAAATAGGGTCTATCAAGTGTTGTTTTATGTTTCCCTCCACCTCCAGGACCAGTGCAAAGAGGTTACGAGTGAAGCAGAAGATACAAAGTTTAGACAGTCTGGGAGTTCCTTGTCCTACATTGACATAAGTGCAGTGAGTCTGAGCCCAGGGCCCAGAGAGGATTCCCTAAAAATCAGTTTGAGAAAACCACCAAGCAGAAGGGAAGGGGCCACGTTCACTTCCCTTTCCACATTTTCTAGGATGAGTGCAGTGAATTTCGGAAGTATGCACGGAGTGGCGCGCTCGCCTGCACGCGGGAGAATGACCCTGTGCGTGGGGCTGATGGGAGGACCTACAAGAACAAGTGCTACAAATGCAGGGCTGTTCTGTGAGTAGGCGAATCTTCTCCGACTTCTGTGAGCAGGGGCCCTACGGGTCTGGGCAGTGCTGCTTGCCCAATTGTGTACCCAGACATCCGTGGGGTTCTTCCCTCATCTTCAGGATCCCAGCCCTTAGCTTCAGAATACCTAAAGAATAGACAGAGAGCTTTGACTTAGAGGCAGGAAACTCAGCTGTAAGTTCCCTTTTTCTTTTTAAAATTGAGTTTATTGGTACACTTTAAGTATGTATTATTTTCACATTCATCATTGAACATTTTTACCTCTACATGATATATCTTGGTATTTATTTTTTCCCATTCTCCTGCCCTCTCTCCAGCCCTTCCACCCTCATACACATAAGTTTTGTTTCTATTTTTTTCCTTTTTAACTTCAATTTTGTTCCTTCTTTGCTTTTTACTTTCCCTACCTGTTCCCCTTCCCCTTTAAAGGTTTTCTCCCTATTTCACAATACCTATTTGGACCTAATTTACACTTTCAGTTTCTCACACTAGAGAAGTGATATGGTATTTACACAAGTGTGTTATATTTATTTCACTTAAGAGTATAGCTTCAATGGGCATTGACTTAGCTAAAAATCTCTCTAATTTATTATTCTTATGGTTGAGTAATACTCCATTTTATTAAAAACAAACAAACAAACCACAACTTCTTTATCTAGTCTCTAGTGGATGTGTTTTTGATGTTTCCAAGAGTTAGCTGTTACAAACTGAGCTGCTATAAACATGAATGCACATATGTCACTGTGGTCAGATGTTTTTAATTTTTCTGTGAATATACTCAGCAGGAAAATAGAAGGATCAAATGGGAACACTAATCCTATTTTTCTGAGGAATCTCTACACTGATTTCCACAATGGTTGTTCCAGTCTACATCCTCACTACCAATGGAGAAGGTTCCTTTCTCCTCAGAATCTCACCAATATTTGTAATTGAGTGATTTCTTGATAGCAGCTATTCTTTCTAGAGTGAGATGAAATGTCAGTGCTGCTTTGATCTGAATCTTTTGAATGACCAATGATATTGAACATTTCCTCATGTTTCTTTACAGTTTTTACTTTTTCATCTGAAAAATGTCTGTTCATTTCAAATGCCCATTTTGAATTGGGTTTTTTAATTTGAGGGCTCTGATTTTTTAAGTTTTTTATATACTCTAGCTAAGAGTCTTTTTTTCCTAAGCCACAGCTAGCAAAAATTTTTTTCCTACATTGTAGGTTGTGTTTCTGCTCTGTTCGTGGTTTCTCTTGCTGCTCAGAAGATTTAAAAAAAAAAAAATGAGATCCCAGTTGTTGATTCTTTCTGCTAATTCTTGTGCTATTGAGATTTTGCTCATGAAGTCTTTCCCTAAGCCAGTGTCTTCAGAGTTCTACCTAGCCTATTTTCCAGTAGGTTTAATATTTTCATTTTAATATTTGGATCTTCAACCCACTTTAATTTTAATTTAGTGCATGGTGAAAGATACAGTTCTACTTCTATTCTTTGGCAAGTTGAAACCCAGTTTTTCCAATAGCATTTGTTAAAGAGGTTATCTTTGCTCCATTGAGAGTGTTTGGCTCTTTTGCCAAAGGTGAGTTAGCTTAGTATGTCTGGAATTGTTTCTGTATCTTTTAATCTATTCCATTGGTCTTTAGGTCTGTTTCTTTGCCAGTACTATGCTGTTCTTATCACAGAGGCTTTGTAGAATAGTTTCAAGTTGGAGATTGTGGTACTCTTTGTGTTTCTGTTGCCATGAATTGCTTTTGCTATTTTGGGTCTCTTCTGGTTCCAAATGAAGTTTTGGATTATTTGCTATAGTTCTGTGAAATATACTGTTAGGATTTCAACTGAGATTGTACTGAGTCTATCTAGCAGTTTAAAGTACAGCCATTTTCACTGTACTGGTTCTTCCTACCCAAGAACAAGGGAATGTCATTCTACTTTCTGATATCCTCTTTGACCTCTCCCCCTCCCCCCCCCCGCAGTATGTAGCTTTCTAAGTAAAGATCTTTTACTTCCTTTATTAGTTTGCTTCCTATGTATTTCATTTTTGAGGCTATTGTGAAAATATTATTTCTCCGATTTCTGTCTCAGTGAATCTGCATCCCTGCCTGTCCATCCTTGCATCCCTGGGATGAATCCAACTTGGTCAGCATGGTAAACTGGGGAAGGGAACATAACTAGGACTTTTGCATTATGTTCTAGTTTCCTGTAAGTCAACAGCACATAGTTAAATAATTAATAATTAAGCAGAAATGAGACTTCAGAGCTGAGCTTGGGCCTGACCCATACTACTCTGGGCAACAAGGACCCCAGACCCCTGCATGCCACATTTTTTATTATCTACATTCCAAAAGACCTGGAAAGACATAAGGACACTCACATTAGTCCTAAAGAAGTCATATAGATGAGGATCCCACAGGGCAAGGCAGATGTCAGCAATAGCCCTTGAGAAGTTAGGCAGATCCTGGTACAGTTCTTCCCTGTAGCATCACAATATGTGGGGCCATTTAGTCCCTGTTGCTACCAGAAATGAAGACAAAAGTCAAGTCCAAAGTCCGTCTGGAGACCTGAAGGCCTGGTCAGTTTTGACCTTGCAGTTCTCAAACAGGATAGTTCCCAACAGGTCAGGGTGTATCATCTTGATTATCCTCTGTATTCTGTTTGCCAGTGTCTTGCTGAGGATTTTTTTGCACCTATATTCAGTAGGTAGATTGGCCTGTGATTCTCTTTTTTGGTTGAGTCTTTCTCTGCTTTTAGAATCAAGGCAATTGTCACTTTCAAGAAAGAATTTGGGAGTATTTTTATTTTATTAAAGAGTTAGAGAAGTAGTGGCATTATTTCTTCCCTAAATTTCACGTAGAATTCAACAGTAAATCCATCCAGACCTGCACTTTTCTTTGTTGGTAGGTTTTTAATTACATTTTAAATTTCACCGATTGATATTGGGTTGTTTAGAATTTTTATATTTCATCTTTGAACTCTGGTAATTCTTTTGTGTCTAAGAATATGTCATTTCTTCTGTATCTTCCATCTTATTGGAGTACAGATTTCCAAGTAGATATTGATTATCTTCTGGAAATATCTTGGATCTTTTCATTCCTAATTGCATTGATTTGAAACTTTTCTTTCCTCTTCTTTTTAGAAAATTGGCTAAGGGTTTGTCAATTTTATTTATTCTTTTGAAGAATGAACTTTTTAAAAAATTCAAGTCAAAGTAATGATTTGGAAAAAGAATGTGATAATAATGAACTTTTTGATTTGTTGGGTTATTTTGTATTGCTCTCTTAGGCTCCAGTGCACTGATTTTTCCTCTTATCCTTATAATTTTCTCCCTTCTAATAGCTTTTTGTTTTTCTTGCCCTTTTCTTCTTGGAAGTTTGGGGTTCAGCACTAGGCTTTGTATTTGAGTTCACTCTATTTTTCTAGTATGGGCATTCACTGCTATGAATTTCTCTCAAAGAACTGCTTTCATTGTGTTTTATAAATTTCTATGTATTTTACCAGAATTGTCACTTACTTATAGAAACTGTATAATTTTTTTTTTAAAAAAATGCTACCCATTTTTCGCTTAGGAGGTTGTTATGGTCACTAACATGTGTCTGTGAGGTTCTTGTGGCTTCTTTTGCTATTGACCTCCAATTTCACTGTACTGAAGTCTGACAATATACAGTGGATAACTTCAGTTCATTTGCATTTTCTTAAACATGTTCTATGAGCTAGTATGTGGTCTGTCTTGAAGAATGACCCAGGTATAGCTGAAGAATATTTGTATTCTGATTTTGTGAGGTGGAACACTATGTAAACACCTATTCAGTCTGTTTGTTCAAGTTTGTTTCAGCTCTAAAATTGCATTGTTGATTTTTTTTTGTCTAGTTGATCTGTCTATTTATGATAGTGGCATACTGAGGTCTCCCACTACTACTGTATTAGTACTTTTTTTAGTTTCTCATTAATATTTGTTTTATATAGTTGGGTTTATGAGTATTTGATGCATACTTATTTATGATTGTTATCTCCTCCTTTTGGAATGTTCCTTTTAGGAGGATATACTGACCTTCATTGTTACTGTTAAATAGTTTTGGTTTGAAATTTACTTTGTTTGCCAACAAGATAGCCATGTTTGCTTGCTTTTTAGTGGTTTCCTATCACATGCAGAATTGTTTTCCATCATTTTACTTTCAATCTTTGAAGTTCTTTTTGAATTAAGTGTATTTCTTGAATTTAGCATATTATTGAATCTTTATTTTTAATTCATTCCGCCAGTCTATTTCTTTTGATTGATGATTTGAGGCTATCAACATTTATGGTTAAATCTGATATCAATTGAGTTATACTTGACATGATATTTTCCCAATATTGGTCTTTTTATTTTTTATCCCTCCTTCCTTTCTATTTAATTGCTTGCCTTGCTTAGTGGACTCATTCTGTTGTGCCTCATGAAGTTGTGACCTTTGCCTTTTTTTAGGGTGTTGTGTAGAATTTTTTTGGAGTGTTGGTTTGATATTCATGAAGTTTCTCGATATTCTTTGTTGTGGAAGTACTGAATTTTCCATTTAATTTTGAAAGATAGTTCTGCAGGATACATCAATCTAGGTTGGAGGTTGTTTTCTTTTAGGACTTGCAGTACTTCACTCCAGGCTCTCCTTAATTTGAATGTTTGTGTTGAAAAGTTCATGTAATCCTGATTGGCTTTCTTGTGTATGTGAGTCGTTTCTTTTCTTTCTTTTCTTCTTTTGTCTTTCTGGAATGTTGACTATTATATGTCTAAGAGTGGACTCTTTATCTCAGCAATTTGGAGTCCTATATGCCTGACTCCTCTGTATATTGAATTCTTTCTCTTGTTTGGAAGTTTTCTACCATTACTTCTGTTAACAGTTTTTTTAGTGTCATTTTCACTATCTCCTGTTCCTTCATTGAGTCTGATCAGTCGCATGTTATTTGTACTTGCATCATCTAGCAGCTGCTTGATTGATGTCTCATGTTCCCTAGTCATTTTTAAGAAATATTTCCTTTCCTGGTCACTAACTGCAATCCTGTCTTCTCTGATATTCTGTCCTCATATTGGCTCATTCTGATGTGTAACTTTTCAATGGCATTTTTCATCTCCTAGAAATCTGTTTGAATCTGTTCAGTGGATTCTATTACTTTCATACACTGGGATCCATTAGGTTCCAGAGCTCTTCTTTAGAGTTAGTAATCACATCTTTCCCTAATGACACTATGTTATTATCTGAGAAATTATATCTGATTTTATTTTTTCTAGATCCTCTTTTGTTTCCAGTTCAGGGGATCCAAGTGGTTGAGTTTCAGTTTGTTTTATGTCATTACTCCCTAAATTTCCCTTTAGTGACCTGGAATTCTAGATCTGTGTCTAGTTTAAGTTTGTTCTCATTTCTTTTTTTGTTATTGTTGTTATTTTTGGTTTAATTCATGGGTTTCTACTGGAAAAATGCTTATTGCAAGTATCTTTCTTGCTAATATCTAGAACCCTTAAGGAATGGCTACTTCCTGGGTCATCCTTTAGGTATAGTTGGGCCTTGGGCTTAAGACTGTAACGGTCCTTGAGCAATTTCAGTTTTGGAACACCAGGAAAGATACTGGAAAGGAAAAATCATGTTATCTTAGCCAAAGTAATATAGTCACTATCAACAACTATGTCAAGCACAGTTCAGAGAATTTCAAATTGTGACAGCAACTATTTTTACACTTTTAACCTCATTAACTAGACCCATGGCCACATATCAAAGTTAATAACTAATCAAAAATATGTTTACAATATACAAGCCCTTAAATATAGCAGTATCACCCTTTGGGGAGAAGAAAGAAGGAATCAGGGGGATAGAGAGATAAAAGGAGAGAGCAAAGTTAGAAATAGGACCAACAGGCACAAGAAGATGAGGCAAACCTTGAGAAACTGGTGAAGACTGAAAGAAAAGAGATGAAAGGAACAAATACAAAATAGAGCAAATTAACAGCAGTAGGACAATTAGAAATTATATTTACTTTCCTATAAGCATAAGAATAATCAAAAGAATGAGAAAAGAGAAAAATGTAGGACAATAGCAGGACCAAACAAGGAGAAAAATGAGGAGTAAAAAGACAGGAGAAAGAAAAAAGGAGGTGAAAAAATAAAGGAAACAAAACACAATGACAACAAGAAAAAGGGGGGTCCCTTTCAAAGTGTGTCTCTGTGCCACTGGCAGACAAGGTGGAAAACAGCCTGCAAATACAAGCCAGGTCATCTCAGCCAGCTTTCTGAAGTCCACTGAGTTAGTTTCTGATTAGAAGGCCAGAATTTAGCTCCCAGATTTCCTGCAGGTTTGAACTCTGCACGGCTTTAGGGCAGGTTAGAGTGCCTTTCCCCCCACAGCAAGTCCACGTTACAGTAGGTGGCGCTGATCCCACCCACTTGCCCACTGTTGTAGTTTGCTAGGTGCTCACTACAATATCTCTCTTAGCTCTCCTTTTGGTCTTCAGCTTTCTGGCTCTCTGGGTTGCGATCTGGGGCCTTTCCTCAGTTAACAGTCTTCCCTATACCTCTTGCCCAAGTCTTTGCTGTTCCAGGGGGGGAAAGAGTGTTCCTTTCCAGCCTCCTGCCCAGGCTCCTTATGACCTTGTATCTGGCACAGAGTAGAGTGGGTGTCTCCAGCCTTTTTAGTCACGCAGGCCCTGGGTGAAGCTCGGAATAGTTTGGCTGGACCTGTTGTATACTTCACAAATATACTTCCTAAATTTCCTCAATTGATCGGCCTGTTGTCAGCAGTCCACTGCAGTTGATCATCTCTTCCCTTCTGTCTCTCAGGATAGCAAAGTTGACCAATTCTTTTCCTCCAGAGTGGACCTTCAGGGAGCTACTGTCTAGTAATTTTGCCACTGCCTCCACTATATAGGCCTCTCCTGTTTCAGGTCCAGGACTTTGTTTCTCAGTGAGAAGCTGAGTCATCTTCTCAGGCTCCAGATTCCTGCCTAGGTGGGAATGCAGCCAGGCTGCTCAGTGGAGTGCCTTTGCTCTGTGTGATCAGTCCAGTTTCTCTGTAACAATGAATCTCATCTTTTTCCTCTCTTCTGTCTCTTGCCCCTCTGTCAAATGTCCTCTACACCATTCTTGGAGACTTCCATTCAATGACTTCTGGTGTCAGGCACTTATCCTGCAAGAGCTGTGCTGGTGGCACTCACTGTTACACCATTTTTCTTTGCCTCCAACATAAGTTCCAATCAACAGACAAGCTGTATCACTTAATGTTTTCCCACTTCAAGCATCATAGTTGGACAAAATTATTCCAGATCTTTGTTCCTCAACTATATAAGACCAATCAAAAAGCCTATTTTTAAAAAGTACAGATTTTTATGCTTCACACTATAGTAAGCCAGAACTTTTTTTCTTCAGGATTTATATGTTTTTCTTTTTTTGAAATTATCTTTATTGGTACATTATGAATACACATCATAATTGCATTCAACATTGAGAGTTTGTACCAGAATATGACATGACTTGATTCTCATTTTTCCCTTTTCCCCCCTGCCCTGCATCCCCCACCCCCTGTATACACAATCTTTGTTTTCTTTTTTCTTTATTATTACCACATTCATTTCCCCTAGTTATTTACCCTACACTCTTTCCTTTTAAATATTTTCTACTTCACAATATCAACTATACATACTACAACTCATTTACAACTTAATTTTCTCATACCAGAGAAAAGATCTGATATTTACACATCTGTGACCTGTTTATTTCACTTAGGAGGACATCCTCAAGGTACATCCATTTACAGCTAAAGAATTTGTTATCTAGAAAGGGATGCTAGGTTATACTAATGAACAAGCAAATTTGAACACCAGTGGACATGGTGGTGATGGTTACACTGGGAAAATATAATGGTTAACTTTCTACAAGGTATGTTCTTTGAGGTGAAATTACCAATGCAGCTTTCTTGTTGTGTTTTAGGGAATTGAAACTCAAGGACGTTATCCATTTGCTTACAGTCATACACCTAGTACATGATCGGCCTGCTTCTAGATGTCTACTTTTCTGACATACTATCCTCTGACCTCTGAATGATTTATGACTCTAACTTATTTTTCTTGGATCACTTAACTTTCCACTGGAAGTTACAGAGCTGTCTCTTGTGGATATTATTTTAAATTAATTTTTTATATCCTTCTCTAGTCAAAAGGAAGCTTTAGAAAGAGCAAAACGTGCAGCAAAGCCATCCCATGTTAGAGCTTCTGAAGAGACACCGAATTCCTCCACTTCTTTGCTGGTAAGAGTGATCCTTTCTGAAAAGCTGTTTATTACATTGAATTTGCAGGCCGCTTGCACAGAAAGATCTAGAAAGGCTGACAGAGCACAGCCTCAGGTGGTTGAGAATGAAGTGTATCCATGCTTCATGGGAGCACTGGGGTTATTATTCTGTTCTTTGATATTATTGGCCTTGATTCAGTTGAGTGTATTTTACAATTTTAAAGAGTAGAAGTATAGAGAATATGACTAATCTCATGTGTAATCAAATATAAAGTCAGATGCCTGAATTCTGGAGAAGGCTCACTGTTCACTTCCTGCCCCTATGTGAAATCTTCCTAATCAACCAGAGAGCAGAGGGGCCAAGCAATGAGCTCTTGTGGAATCATGGAGAGGCATACAGGAGTGAACCAGGGCCGAGTGATTGTCATAATCCCCCAAAGAGCAAGTGCAGGTTTTCATGGCGCCAGAAGTGGTGAAGCTTTTGGGAGGTGGGTGGGTTCAGGGGTCACTTCGAAGATGAAGTAAACAAAAGTGTTTCAGAACTGATGAACTATGCATGAAAAACATTAGCATCCTTCTTTTGCCTCCATCTGTTTTTTTCTTTACGGTATTGTATCTAAGTTCTTACAGGACACTGCAAAAACAATTGCCTGTAAAATCTGGTTCATTTACTGGGTTAACCTATCTTTGTCAGGAATTCATAGAAATTGCTTGTCTAAATTCTACTTGTGTATTTAATCACTATGGAGCAATTTAAACATAAAGCATACAAAATAATATATAATATATAGTAATTCATGTAAATGTTTGTATCATTTAACAAAACAAAAAAAGCAAGTTAATAGTACTTTGCTCCTCCAAAATGAACATTAGAGATGCTATACTGATAAGTTTATTTCTGCTTTTGTCTGTTTTGGAAAGAATTTTATTACTGTAAATTGTTAAATTTTTATCAGAGATTTATTCATAACACTTCTTTGTATACTATGTTTGTATACTATTGTTTTTATTTCTAATAATGATGTATTTTTCTAAAGTTTTAGTTAACTTATTAATCATTTTATGTACTTGTTATATTTCAAGCAGCAGTTTTGGCTTTGTTCTAATCTCTGCCTCATTACTTTCTCCCTTATACACTTTCTGTTAGTTTCTGTGAGCTTATTTGCTTCTTAGCTACTAGCTTGCTGAAAGGTAGTTAAATATTTAGAGCATTCGTTTTTCCAGTGTTGATATTAATCGTTTTCCTTGCCTCTTTTTTTTATTTTCTGAGATTTAATAGTGTATACTTTCTGTTATGTACTCCCAACTGTTTTTAAATTTTGATTATTGTAAATTATGAATTATTTTAAAAATTCTTCCCCTTACTCACAGCTTATTACTTGCAAACTATATTGTTTGTAAGCATTTAATAGTTGACCGTTTTCTTTCAGTTTGACAATTTGCTTTAGCTAAAGTGCTCATTAATATTTAATGTAGTACTTGTATCATTGGATTTGTCTTCTTGTTTAAATCTATAATTTTTCTTTCTTTCAAAATTACTTTGAGGCATGCCTTATATTCTTTCTTCTGATTACTCATGTTATTATTGTTATGGTGATAGCTAGTATTGGCTTCAAGGTCTTTACTTTCTAGATTGAATATAATCTAGACCTTCATTGAAAATAATAAATGTCACTTCAAGCCTGAGTGCCATCCTAGTACTCTTCTTATGAGCTTGCCCTAGAAATTCAGCCACGTATTTTGTAGGATTTTTACTTTCTTATTGTTTTATTCTTTTTAAAAAGAAATGTCTGTAAGGAAAAGAAACCAATTCCAGGAAGTTAAGTCCACCTAATATGGTCTGAAGTGAACATAAAACTTCATAAAACCTATACCACAGTTCTGTTCTTAATCATGATTAAAGAACCAAGAAATTCTCCCAAAATTATTGCTTCTTTTTAATGCTCTTAAGCAAGTTTCCTTTATGTTTTGCATGTTCAGGACTCTGAGATGTGCAAGAACTATCGAGTACTGCCCAGGATGGGTTTTCTTTGCCCAAAGGATCTACAGCCTATCTGTGCTGATAATGGCCAAACATACAGCAATCCTTGCATGCTGTGTCATGAAAACTTGTAAGTATACAAGTTACTTCTTCCTGTCTTCCAGAGTAGTGGTTCCTGAGTGCAGTACTAACCAACAGTAGTAAGTTGATACCAGTTGAAGGTGTACTGTATATCATTTACTAGTCATATCAGTTAAAAAGTTAATGCATGTGAATTATCTCTCTTATAGGTAAAATATCCAATACTCAGTAGTATGCTTTTATTGAAATTGCTTCCCTGCATTGTCACATACTTACTGAGTAAAAGAAAAACAAGCAGTAGGGTTACAATTATTGAACATCTCTATAAGCTTATATTTTGGCATGTACCAGAGCAAAACAACTGAGAACTCATGCTATATAGAATCAGCCCCATCTGTAGTCCTAAAAGGTCCTACAACCTCCGGCCACAGATTTATCATCTTTGCTGAGTCTTCCTTTGAAGGAAGTGGTACCATGCAAAAGAAATCACACCAGAATCCATGCCACCTCTGCAGTCTCTTCTCAGTCTTTAATATCCATGTGACCACGTTCACGTGCCTCCACCACTTGAACAGTCTCACTCTCCTCTTTGAAGCAGTGGAAACAGTTGACTCTGCAGCTGACTTGACATGTTTTTGAGTGTTACTCAGAAACTGTAAGCATGTTTTTATTTTAGGTTAACTAGAAGGGTCTGGGTTTGGTTTTGTTATTCTAATATTATCTGATCATGGGAAATCATTTGTCCTGTTTCCACTCTTTCTCTCCACAAGACCATTTCATAAACAAGAATATGGTGACAAATTATAAAATCTATATATGGACCTTATGGAGTTTCTAAAAACCAAATCCTTACTTAACAAATGAACATATCATCCAGAAATTCAGTTACTGTATAAACCATATCTATATCCTAGAAATCTTTCAGGTTCTCTTTATTTGAAATTTAAGGGCTTAAATTATCAATGCAGTTTCATTCAAACTTCCATTTGCTTTAAAGATCCATAAAGACCAGTCTTTTATTCAAGAACTTTAGTCAGAAACTCATGAAAATGTTAGTAAAGAATATTTTAGGATAGATTACTTGCCTGAGAGGCTGGCGGTGACATTATACAGCAAAGTGACAGGTATCATTTTTGTGGGCTTAAAAATGTTAAGAGAGAACAATTTCAGGTTAGCAGTGTTCAAAGAGAAATCATGTTGCCTTGTTAGTGAGTTTCACGTTATCAGAGATAAACAAGATCTTTGATTTATAATATTTTAAGTGAGAGGCATTACAATTTACAGCCTTTAGGATTATTTCAAATTATAAAATCCTGATTGTATTATTATGCTTTGGTGTATTTTTCTGTTCTCCAAGTAATTTTATATTCAATAAAGTCAAATTTTCTCTGGAACTTAATTTTCCTATTTACAAACTCATTTTGGATTAATGATCCCCAAGATTCAGTATTTCTGTGAGTATGATAGTGGATGGAATACGATGGAATGAACTCAGGGATATAAGATAAATGTGGGACACAGCACCATGAGAGGCTGAGAGATGGTGGCGTGCAGCCACCGGGCAGCACTCTGGTCTCAGTTTGATGTTTAGATGTCACTAACTTTGCTCCTCACATTTTTCTCATTCTCATTGTACATTTTCCCATCATTAAAGCTTCTTCCATTCCTCTGCAGGATACGTCAGACTAACACACACATACGCAGTCTGGGGAGGTGTGAGGAGAGCGGTTCGCCTGGCACAGCCCTGTCTGGTGAGTACATCGGGCTTCGCGGCTGTGGAGCTGGTTCTGCCTTTGTTCTCCTGCGTGGGTGACGGAAACTTCCAGGTCAGAGAAGTGACATTAGGAGAAGTGGTCCCAGGATTGGTCTCAGTTTTACTGTAAAGATAATTATGTGATTACTGAAACATGTGATTACTGAAACAGTTTATATTTAAAACTGTTTAGCAGAAAATTTAGTGGGTTGTTTATGAGCAATGTCTCTAATCTATCATCACTTTTTGCAAGATAGGCTTTAATCTCTGATGGACAAAGAAAGTGAGACAGGAACCAAGAGGTCAGATAATAACAGTGCTGGACTGTAAACGTTTCTACGAAACCATCATATCCTTAAGTGTAACACTGCATTTATGTTTCTCATCATTGTAAGTTAGTCTGTTTCACTAAAGCTCCTATAAAGATATCTCAACACACATTGCTGATTTTGATATTCTCCATAATGACTGTACTTGAAGAATAAAGTCCTCAAAAAGATGATTTGAGGTGGAAAAGTAGAAAAATTTTAATGAAATATTTGTTAGAAGATAAATATAAGTGTAAATTATAATTTTTGATGTTCTTTACACAGAAACCTTGGTGAATCACCTAAACACTCTAAACAGGAGATGTCAGCAAACTGTTAAAACTAAACACTGGCTGAAAAGCATCAGGCACAGTGTCTGAAAACTAAGTGGCATCTTTTATTATTCTCACTGTTTTAATAGTTTCAGATCAAAGCATGAATTTAGAGAAAAAGCCTAAAGTATACACTTAGAAAAATAGATCCTGCAACTGTATTTAATTTTTTAAAATATTAACTTTAATATTTAGTAATTATATCCAGTATTAGTAATGTTTTAATAGATGTTATTTAATAAACTATTTTATTCACATTGTATTGCTCCATTCCATTGCCATCTTAATCTTTGACAGTGATGGAACTGTAATATATTCTGCTAGATTTAGGAATCATTGTTAAAACGACACTATGGGAATATGAGCAGTATATCACTCCATCTGCTCTTTACTTTCTCTCATGATAATTTTGTTTTTCTTATCATTATTAATGACAGATTTATATGATGTTGTTGGTAGACATCATTACAACAAAAGTTTTCCTAGACGTAAGTGAAATTTTAGTTCTCTTCGTACAGGTCAGTACTGTGACCTGTACTCCTGGAGACGGGAGGCAGAGACAACATAGGATGCAGCACTGCTCTGAGGACTGGAAATGGTCACTCATCGAAGTTACTAAGTTCCATATTTGGAGCCCAGTGTAGATATCTGGCTTCACAATTCCCGAGTTCTAAGGAGAATCAGAAAACCACAGGCCCTAGAGTAGCCATTGTCTGGATCTATGAAGTTGGCTAATGCAGGTAGAAAAGTCCAACCTTCAGCAGAGGATCCTATCACAGTGGCCAGCACAACAATGCTCCACCAGGATCCAATCATTCTCTGCAATCAGAGACCTCCTATATTAGGGAAAATCCTAAGGATACTTTATGAGATGCAAAAGTCAACTCTATGACACAGATTTTCAAAGATTCAATAAGACAGTAGCTTTCCCCTTTCCAAAGGCAGGGCTGTGAAGCAGGTGTGGTTTCTAAACAAGCTGCCTCTGTTTTGAGTGACTCTTTTACTATTTATTCCCCCTGAAAGTACTAGCTGATGATGTGCTGTGATAAAGGAGAGAGAAAACTTCCTCCTCCTTTAAAGATGTTGATTTAATGTTTTAAATAAAGTCAGCTCCTAGCTTACAAACAGGTTCCATTCCAGGAGAACTGTTTGTAAATCAAGTTAGCTCATAACCTGACAGTAATGAATCTGAAACAGTACACCTGTGAAAGTTCACAACTTGGACGCTCACAAGTCAGAGAGATACTGTAGCAATTTCAAGAGTGTTAGAAAACAGAGGAAGAGTCAGCCAAGGAAAGCAGATAATTATACTAACAGCCTTAACACACTGTGATGGAAAATCGTAAGGGTCATGGGAATACTATCATCATGACTTAATCTGAGAATTTGTAAGTCACTGAACTCTGAAACTTTATTTTCTAACCTGAGAAAGATTATTAATGAGCCCTACCCTCTCTGATTATAACGGGAGTCACGTGTAGTCATAAGTAGATTTAGACGTAAATCTTGCTGCCATATGCTGGGTTCTACAGCAATATTCATAGGGACACCCTGAGTGCAATGTGACAGGGACTTAAAGGCTCTCAGAAGAATGCATGATTCCATAGATTTCTTCAATTGAGATACAACTAGGAATAACTAGCTTGGATCTCTGCAGCGTCCTTGAGTTCTGGCGTCTGACTTTCCTCTTCCCTTTTAGGACCCATGATGTAAGGATGGATGAAAGCCACAAGGAACACATTTACAACTCAGTTTTGAATCACCTGCTTTTACCATCTGTATATAAAGAGAATGCTTCGGAGCTCTTCTTATTCACAATGGAAACAATGCGGAGCTGTTGGGATTGGACTCTTGGATTTCAGTCTTTCCATCTCTCCTCTCGGTGCTGTGGCCTGAGGGCGTGGACAGATCCACACCTATCTGTGCTCTGGAAATCTCCTCATCACAATGTTCTTTTCCAACTGCCTGTTAATAAATACAGACTCAGCAGAAAACATTCTGGGGGGTCCCAGGGGTTTCTTTATAAATTCTTAGATACTAAGAATTTTTTTTACTGAAGTCACTAAGTCCAGTGGTAGAGAGAATGCCCACTCTTCACATTCAGGTTGCTGTCATAGCTGGGAAGGAGTGTCCAGGAGAGACACAGGCTGATTCAGGCTCTCGGGCCATCCACAGCTGTGTAAATCCACTGGTCACTCAGCCAGCTCCCTGGTCTAACTTGTGTATTTCCATAAATAGCAAAACTGTCCCTCAGTTCTGTGCATCCCACCCAATGAAACAAACTAGTAACTTTTCAAACCCAGTCATCTTGCTTCCTGACAATTCCTTGCTTTAGGGCCTTTTACCTTGGTCTGGGAAAGATGAAGGAAATGATGTACGTGCCTCTAGGGCCACACTCTCTAACAGAAATGAAGTGCTAGCCCCATGTGCAATTTTAAATTTTCTAGCAGCTACACAAATGGGTAAAATCATTCAAATAATTTATTATATGTAGCCTAGGATACCAAAGGTATTAATGTAACCAGTATAAACTTTTTAACTTACAAAGTTTTTGACATTGGTGTGTATTATACACTCTTGATATATCTCAGTTGGGACCAGCCACCTTTCAATGGCCCTACATCATCTTGTGCGTAGAAGTTAGCATATCAGAAAATGCTGCTGCACCATGAGTTCACAGATGTAGGAAATCTAAGGGGGAACCCATGAGTGAACCAGACAGGGGTAAGACAAGCTGCAAGTTCCTGCCTCCACGCTGACACTGCATCATTCTCAGGATCTTGTTACTAGTATCCTATGGCACGATGCAGCCCCCTAGTTCCTTTGAAGACCCTGGACTGGCACCAAACACATCCCAAGAGGGAGAAAACATATCCAGAAACAGCTGTGGCCCAAGGCGGAACTGTATCTGGTGTCACTGGATTTGGGAAGAAAACTATATTGTTCTTATCTGCTCTTTTTTCAAACAAATAAGCTTCCACTAAATCGATCATAATAGAATTCTGTGACTTTTGTCCCCCGTGACTGAATGAAACTCAAACTATAGCTAGCTGCCATGTCTTCACGTGAGTTTCCGCAGTGGGTGGGCAGAGATAAATCTCTGGCATCTTTTCCTCCTTCTTACAAGGACATGAATCTCTTTGGACTAAAGCTTCTCCCGCGGCCTCATACAGCCTCAGTTTCCTGTTCCCAAATGGTCACTCTGGGAATGGTTCTTCAAATTCTCAGTTTTGATAGAACTTAATTCAGTCCACAATGCAACCCATCAGAATGAGGAACTTGCTATATTCTCTCCTCAGTGTCAAACCCATATTAAATACATAAGATGTTAACCTTTGTAAGTCTTAGCTTTGTTATGATTATCAAAGAATAAGAAGTGTGGCTGGTGTGTAAGGAATCAAAAGGAGCAAGAAGACATGCCACAAAGGCAGAGGACAGAAGACAGATGTTTATTCACTACGAGTTTGTCTATGCCAAGAACGCTATAGCCTCACAAGCTGAATAGGGTCCATCATTTATTTTTATAAATACAGATTTTGTATCAATTACTCAAAATGCTAGGGATCAGGAATATTTAGACTTCTGATTTTTTTAGATTTGGGAATATTTTTATATCTATATCCTTATCTGTATCACCTGTCTATCTACCTGTCTGTATACCTATCTGGCTATCTATTCTATGAGCATATATATCGATAGATAGATAGATAGACAGACAGACAGACAGACAGACATATATCCCCAAATTCTCATGTGCCATAACAAGTTTTTGGGAAGGTGGATGATCATGTGAGAACTATGTTCTAGGGTGAATTCATCCAGGTGAATTCAGTGGCTCCTTCACTCTCTGCTTCCTGGTCACCATGCCGTGGACAGTTTTTCCTCCGCCTCTGCCATTCTATTTCTGCATAAGTATCAGTGGACCATGGACTGAAACTTCTAAGACTGTGAACTAAAATAAACTTCTCCTCCTTTAAGTTGTGGATGCTGGGTATTGTGTCTCGGTTATTTGGGAAGTGCCTGAGGTGCTGAGCAGATCCAGGTGGGTGTAAATAAAAAATATAAACTCAGCTAAATAGCTTTTGATGTCTTTCCTTATCAAGCTGCATAAACCCTAGTTTGAACTGATATTGTGTGTCTGTGGATTTTCAAACAAGAGGAATAGAATTTACATTTCTGATGAAAGATAATTATCTGCAGAAATAGTTCCTTCTGCTTGTTTATGGAATACTTTAATTCTGTGTCTACAAAGTATACTACAGGAGGAAGTACACCTGAAAATTTGTTTTATATATGGTGATGGAACAGAAATGAAAAATGAAGTCTAATGCTTTGTCAGTCCTGAAAAAACGTTCAGAGAAGCCATAATATAATAAAAAATTGCTGCCCATATATTCTCATCTTAAATTCACTTTGATCCTAGAGTGTTAAGTGACAAACTGCTAGAATTGTTTTTGCTAAGGTTTCTAAAGGGAGAATCAAAATATGATATCCCCAGTGTATATTTTCTGAGGTTCTAGAGATACAGTGAGAAGTGAGCTGGGAACTGATCCATCTTTCTCAATCCAGAAGCCGTTCTCCAGGCTCAGAAGAAAGGTCAGCAGCTCCTCAGCTCCTCACTGAAGGGCCTTTGGGGAGCTGCCTACCCTCAGATAGCCCTAAATTACTTCAGTTACACAGCTGTTTGCAGGCTCAGTTATTTCATAAGGCTGTTAATGTTTGAAGGATCAGTTTCATCTTTACTGAATTTAAAATAAAACAGCTCTTAGTTGTATTTTCTATATATTTTTAAAAATAAAATGTTGGTTGGTTTTTAAGGTGAAAAAAAAAAATCCAGGCAATAAAATCCAAGCATTATAATTTGATGTCAAAGGAGAAATGATAATGAAATGAACAGTAAAAGCAAAAGTATAGAACTGTGAACTGCTTGTTCTTATATTTTTCCTTCTTGTCTCAAAATTATCAGAAAAAAGAACAATTTTGACTCAGTATTTGAGTTAACATGAAAAATTATAGATAATGAGTAAAAAATACTCATTCTGGTTTGAGTACTTTAAAAGTAAATTCAAGAGAAATAAAGAAATTGACCTTTAATATTGGCCAGGAGTGCTGCTTGGTATTTATTCCCCTTGTTTTGAAAAGGTGGATAGTATTATGCACAGAATAATATCATGCTCCTGTTTTACATCTACACAAAATCATCATAAAATGAATCAAAGGATTAAATGTATGACCTGAAACTATAAAAACAATAGAAAAAACAGGGAAAGCTTCACAATGCTAACCAGCTCAGTGATTTCTTGGGTGATACACCAATACACAGGCAATAAAAGCAAAAATCAAGTGTAATTATGTCAGTCCAAGAGCTTCTCCACAGCAAAGAGAACAACCAGTGAAGTAGAAAAGAAAACTGTGGAATCGGATAAAATATTTTCAAATCATATATCTGATAAGGGGCTAGTATCCCCAATACTTCCTACATTTCAGTAGCAGAAATATGACATATAACAAACCAATAACACCCATGGGTATGTGAGAATGTGTTGACATCACGATCTTCAGGAAGTGAAAACCCAAACCATGGAGAGCTATGGCCTCAAACTTGACAAGATGACTGCTACCGGAAACTAAAGGTACATGTTGCCAAGGTGCAGAAATTGGAAACCTGTATACTCTTTATGAGAGTAAAACTTTGCAACTATCAAGAACAGAATGGAAATTCTTTAAACATATAACTTCCATATAAGCCAGGATGTCTCATGCTAAGCACATGTCCAAAAGCACTGAAATCAGTCTGAAAGAAATAATGTACTCTCGTGTTCAGGATGGGATTGTCACAATAGCCAAGTGGTGAAAGGACACTAAATACCCGACAGAGACAATAAAAAGAACGTGGAATGGAAATGCAATGCACTATCACTCACTCATAAAAATACCACATACCACAACATTGCTCGAGAGGATCGTGCTGAGTGAAATAAGGCAAAGGTAAAGTGACAGATTCTGCATCACTCTAAACCAGCCCAATTCACAGAAATAGAATGCAAAATGGAGAGTGCCAGGAGGCATGAGGAGAAGAGATTGAAAATGATTATTCCATGGAAATGAGGCTTTAGTCAGGAAAAATAAAAGAAAGTTCTGGAGAACTGCTGTAAAGTGCTATGCTTGTAATTAACACAACTCTATTACACCCCTAAAAATTGCTACCTCTGTATTTTGCACAATTTTAAAAATATCTGCTCGGCGGCAGCATCCTGAGGAGGTAGAGCCTCCAAAACACATCTGCAGAGCCTAGTGCGGTACAGTCAGAGATGGACTGGGACATATTTTCTTCTTAACAGCAATGTTAAGTATGTTTTGCACTGAACTGTTTTCAGCGCTGTCCTCAGAATCAGAATGGGCCTGGTGAGCAGTATGGCGATATCACAGCGTGGCTGAGTAGGAAATGCCCAGCAGGTCTGTCCCTGCAGCGGTGGATATGTCTAAATGGCGACACAGAGGCCAGTGCCCTGGGGCAGCACCCACCTGGCTGTGAGCGGCACCAGGTGTTAAACAGACTTAGAGCTGGAAGATGCGATGCCTGCTTTGAAGCCCTTTTCGACCTGCGTGTGTTTGCAGCGCATCCTGATTACATTCTTCATGGGCTTGGTACATGAATGCAACTCCATTTAAACTGCTTTTCATCTGCATCCCTTCCCTCCCTCCTTCCTCTTCCAGTCTCTTGGTCCTTTTCCAAAATATCAATCTCCCTATTTCCTTTATGCACCTTTTATTTCCTCTCTGTATGTCTGGTTATCATCTAAGAGAAATCATGCAATATCTAAGCTTGTATGTTTGATTTATTTCACTTAACACTATGGTTTCTCTTTCTACAAGTGACTCATCGACCCTTCTTTATAGCAGAGTAGTACTCCATAGTGTGTCACAACCACATTTTCTCCAGCCGTTCATCTGTTGATGGACATGTAGGTAACTTCCAAGATGTGGGGTCTGTGAACTATGCTACTTCAGTCTTCGTGAGTGGTGCATGCCTGAGGCTGTCTCCTCTGGATGTCAGTCTCCAATGTCTTCGGCTCTCTATCCCAGACTCACATGGACACCTCTCTAGTGAGCATCTTGGCTTCAACATTGCGGCGGGTACATCCCTGACACGTCTTGTTCTGTGAAGCCAATTTTCTTGGACTGAACAATATAGACTCTGTTCCCCTGGAGAACCTTAACTCATATGGATGTGTTAGTCAGCTTCCCCGCTGGTCCCCTGACAATCGCACCCTAATGAAGGAGAGACTTATGTGGACTCATGTTGCTAGAAGTCCCGATCCATAGTCAACTGGCTTCCAGGCAGAAATATCACAGCACAGCACACAAGAACTGCTCAGCTCATGGCAAGCGAGGAGCACAAAGCAGGGGAAGAAGAGAACCAGACATAGTTCCCAAGATCACACCTGCACAACCCACCCAGACACACTGAGAGGTGAGCTTTTCTAATCTCTGAACCTCTCTCAAAGCAGCTTCGTTTCCAATCACTACTGTGCATTTCCCTGGTAGAACAATTCTCACTGTGTCCCAAAAGTTCAGATCCTGGGTTATAATATTGGGAGGAAGTCACTAAAGATATTTACAACTCAAGGCTGAGAGTGCAAGAGTAGTTATTAGAGACTGACTGGAGGGGGGTGAGGGTGAAATAGGAGAGGTTGATCAGTAGGCATTAAATCATAGTTAGATACATGCAAGATGTTCTAGTATGGTACTGTACAATAGGATAACATCAGATATCAGTTCTGTACTGTCTATTTAGAAAATCTAGAAGGATACATTTGCAGTAAAGAAATAAATATTTGAGGTCTTTAATCTTATTTAAACATTACAGAATGTATTCATGTACTGATGTCACATGGAGCCCCATAAATATATATGGTTATGATTTTATGTGTTAGTTAAAGAGTTAAGACATTAACTGAAAAAAAAAAATAAAAGTCAGTCAGATGTTTTAAAAGAAACCCCCTAAGTAAAGCAAGGTCAATAGAAACCAGCCTAATTTCATCGGGCTGATGAGCATGTTAAGGCTGTCTTTTTCAGTCCACATAGTGAAGGTCATTAATTCTGTTACTCAAATTACTGGTCAAGACAAAGGGAGAGAATATGTAAGTCTGGCTTAGGCCATCCTGGGATTTTCATAAAGTCTACGAAAAGATATAGATTTTTATCTCATTCCTTAGGTTGGATTGGTCATTTGTGTGGGTTACTGCAGGTAGATAGGTATTTAGATATCTGGTAGGCAGTTAGACAGGACCAGCCCATGTGGAGCCAATATGAAAAACACCTTGGACACATTCACTACAGGTCAGCATTATTAAAAAAGAAAGAAAGAAAGAAAAGCACTACATTTACTGCCCTTGAGATCATAGCAGTGAATGATATTCTAAATAGCTATTAATCTCCATGGACTCATTTCCTTCCTGGAAATTCCTTGCCCATCCTATATACACCTACTGTGTGACTGGTCTTCCAACTTGATCTCATTTAATCAATATTACCTGGAAGACGTAGCTGTAATGTTATTGGTTGATGATAGTTTTGTTCCATTGTATGGCCACCTTGTGATTTCCCATTGAATTTTATTAGTTAGCTAATTTTGTCCGACTTTGTGCCCACTTTGTACCTGCCTCACTTTCTGGCTTTGCTCCCCCAGAAGTGGGGTCCTGGGAAACCCAATTTCTGATCCCCCTTCTTTCCCTCTGATTAGAAGTCATCTTTCTCTCGATAGGTTTTTTCCTACCCTTAGCCTCTGCTGTTCCTAGAATTCATTCTTCAGTTTTAGAGAACACAAGCTCACATTTTGGATAATCTAGCAGGTTGAGATTCAAAATATTTCCCACGTTTGAGTTGTTTTTGCTTACTTAGATTGCTTAGTGTCCTATATCATCGCTGGGTTGCTTGCTGCCCTGTGCCAGTGTTGGTGGTATTACTGTTAAGGAGAAGCTGCTGTTGGTCTCTAAAAAGAAGCAGTGTAAACTGTGGTGAAACACAAAAGGGTGGCTGAACTGTAAAGGATGTTTAGATCGGGCAGGGAGTGGAGACTTTCTGTGGCAAGTCATAAGGTTTGGGATTAACCAAGAAATGATCTCCTGCATTACAGACAGGAAGAAGGGTTTGTTTTTAAATATGTTGGTCAGAGGTAACATTGGACCACAGGCATTGAGTTACTGCATAACCAAGAGCTGAAGCCTTGCATCCAGTGAGAAATTCTTGTTCTATTGGATATCTGGAATTTTACTGTGTGATTTTTCTATGATTCAGGTGAGAAATATAGAGGCCATTGTTAATATCTAAATGTTACAAGATTCAGGACAGAATTTTTCAATATGCTTCCTCAATTTTGCATTTCATGTGTAGCTAGAGTTTCGTGATCTGAGCTCCCTCGGGGTAAAGATTGGGCCAGTGTGTTTCACAGTAGAATCTCCAGTTCTTGTAGTTCAGACAAAACAGAATCCCAGGCTTAAGCAAGCCCTATGGGCATCAACCTGGCAAAAAAAAAGTTCTGCTCATGAAACCTACAGCAAAATGAAATGGAAAAAAACGTAAATTACTTATTCTCAGGTAGAAAGTTATTTCACATTTGTATTTTTATAGTGATGAAATGGGTCTGTGATTCACACACTACAACACCACATTCCTATCAGAAACCAAAACAAGCCAGCATTTCCTAGTGGGTAGTCTGACCCATAAATTGAAAACAAAAACTTGATTTACAACTTATAGATGTTTCATTCCATTAGTCAACTGGCTCCAAGACAGGGAGGACAAACAGGCTCCACAGAGGAAACACAAGGGGCACACAAGACAGCAGAGGTGATGAGGGTCTTCACCGTGTCTTCCTGCCTCTCTATCACGTCCAAACCACTGGGATTAGAGTAGTGCGAGGCTACTCACTCACGCACAGTGACTTGGGAATCACACATCCTTAATCCCAGCATCACATCCCAAATTCAACTACGTCTGAAAAACTGAGGCTTTGAGGGAATGTCCAGACCCAGGCCACCAACAGCCACCAAGTCATGACTCCAGCAACCCATATCCACCAGGCCCAACCTTCTACCTGGACAGTCAGGTAATGAAGTCATTAGTGCTTGAATTCAAAGATAAGTAAAGGAACCCCAGGACCTAGTAGCCTTCCAAAAGCCCCACTTTTGAACTCATGAGACTTTTGAGATATTCTAGTTCTAACCCATAACAACATCATATTTCTACTTTTATAGTTTTGTTTTCTAAGCAAAAATGTATTTCTTTTGTAAAAGGGAAGTTGATCTTTATGGAAAGGAAGTTAAAGACAAGAAGTTCAGCCACCAGAAGAAACCCAGCTGTGAACACATGTCTTCCCTGTTGACACCGCAAGGGCTGTAGATCGCTGCAGGGCCATGGCCACAAATGTGGCCTCAGCACCCATCTACTTCCTATATCACTCAGACCTGTGTGCCGGCCTCCTTCTCCTTATGTGTTTCTATACACTTTTTATTTGTCCAAAAGCTCCAGCTATTCCTGTGGAGTAACTGTGATTTCTCCAATGTGCTCTTTTCATCTGCAGATGTTTCTTCGCACTACTGCCTCTGTTGGATTGTGAACTGAGAACTGTCTTTTCTGGTGGTCATGGCTCCCTCAAGTCTTCCCCCACACCCCCTGCTGAGGTTTGATTTGATCCAGTCTGAAAGCTCGGCCTCCCAGGGCTTGCTCTAACTAGCACACAATGCCTCAGTGCTTTCCGTCTCCTACAAAGCCACACTGACTTTTCCAAAGACTCTAACACCTTAAAGAAGTAGCACCAGCCACACAGCAGAATATTACATGCATCTGGCTTTTCTCCGCATTCTAAGGTGGGTCAAGTGTGACATGTGGGGCTGGGAGAGGGCTTTCTGCATTGTACTTTGGGTCTCTCATTTCTCCTGTTGTTTTTCTATTCCTGGAGAATCTAGGGAATATGTCAGGGTATGATGGAAGGGAGCTTAGTAAACCAGTTTTTAGATTGTTTCAGAATAGGCAGAGCAGACAGAATAAGTAGTCCTCCCAAGTGAAGCACTCTAGGGACAGTGTAATATCTCCAGTATGTCCCTTACAGCATGTTAGCAATGACATTATATAAATTACTGAATCATATGCACTTCAAAGCAGAGGTGAGATAGAAGTTTAGAGGTTGAAGAAACGGACAGGTCGTAGTTCAGGATTAGGAGCCCAGAGTGTATGCTTCTTGATTCATCCCTAAAGGCTGAAGATACAATTGGTTGGGGTCAGAAATGCTGCCACAAAAGAAGTCTCAAAGAAATACTCCCTCACTGATCTCTCCCTTTCAGTGTCTAAATTTAAAAACTATAAGATCCTCATAAGATGACACAGAAACATTTTCTCCTCTGAAATTGCTCAGTGTTGCCAGGTAGTCGAGCATTCAGTCACAAGGGCCTCAGGGTAGTCAAGCTCCTGAAATATCAGGAATTTTATCTTGATAAAAGAGCAACTAAAAACCTACTTCCTCAATTAAGAAATTCTTCATGGCCCCATATTTTTGGCTTCCTTTCATATTCTCTCTCTCTCTCTCTCTCTTTCTGATGTGTGTGTATATATGTATGTGTTTGTCTGTCTGTGTGTCTATCTGTGTGGTACTGGAGTTGAACCTGGTTCCCATGAGCACTAGGAAAATACTCCACCATTAAGCTATATCCTCATATTTTCTTTCATTTGCATTAAAAAACAAATAAATCAAGATAAGAAGTTGCCTTTTTAAGAAGTCTGATACTTCATATTAAAATAATAGAGTTATGTACATAGAATAATTTCTGATTTATTTCTATTTTCTGAACATTTGCAAGCCTATCTTTGAAGTCTATGTTTTTAATCTTTTAGTGTTTAAAGTGGGTTAATCTGGAGTTAACTTTTCCTACACACTTATTTTTGAAGAGAAGCAGATTAAGCTTGCTGATGGCGGCACACAGCAGAAGCAATAGGGATAGGGAAGGTAGCTGCTGATTTCAAAAAATAGTTTTAATATTCTGATTGTTTCTCCTTTGTTCATTGTATTAGAGAACAACACCCTGAAATCATATTTCAGAGCATCGTTCCAAGGAAACAGCGAGAAAAACATGGCCAGAGTTTTCCTGGCACTTTGTTCGCTTTTGGTTTTGGGCGCGATACATTCTGTGTTACCTTTCGGTGAGTAGTCCTGGAAGGCATGAAAGTGCTTTTAAGTTTTTTTAAAAAAGCATATGAATGGCGGGCCGGGGAGTTAGCTCAGTGGTTCCGGCGCCTGTCTCGCAAGCGCAAGGACCCGGGTTCGATTCCCCGGTAACCACATAACAATACTGGGTGTGGAGACCCACACCCAGCAGCAGCCAGTACCACATACCTCAGTGCCGGGCATGGTGGCTCACGCCTGTAATCCCAGCACTCGGGAGGCAGAGGCAGGAGGATTGTGATGTGAGTTTGAGGCTGAGCTCAGGGCCAGCCTGAACCACAAAGCGAGACCCTGTCTCCAAAATCCTAAAAAAAAAAAAAAAAAACATATGAATGGCTTATATAGTACACAAGAGATGCCTACACATATGCTCATATGTGATCGATGTAATAAAGAGATAGTGAAGGTGTTCAGAAAGACAAAAAGACTCTGTCCGTGAGAAGATGTCTTTCTTTCCGTACCTGTTCGTGCAGGTGTGAGATCAGAGGGCTTAGGTGACTCATGAGGTAACGAATGAGAGGGAAAAGCAATGTGTACATTACAGAGCAGAAGTTTCGCCGTGCGTTCGAATGCATCCTGCTCTCTGATGGTCTCTTCTAGAGAGGAAATCATGAACGGAATCATAAAGAGACTCAGTCCCACGGATCAGAGAGCTTAGTTTCTTAAACATCTACAATAGCTCAAATATCACAATTAAAATTTCTAGCACTTTGTATCTTTTCTCCCTACTGTCTACAAACCCTGAATCTTCTCAAGTACAGGTTGATTAATATTAATCAAAACACATACCTGTGCTGGCAGTCCTTATGAGAGTGATTTTGCATTGATATAATACTTTCTGATCATTCACAGTAGAAACAGTATGTGTGTGTTTGTGTGTGTATGTCTGTGTGTGTGTGCGTCTGTGTGTATGTGTGTGCATGTGTGTATGTGGGTGTCTGTGTGTGTATGTGAGTGTGTGTGTGTGTTTGTGTATGTGTGTGTGTTTTTATGACAGGCTCTCACTATGTAGTTGAGGCTGACCTCAAATTCACATTGATCCTCTTGCCTCAGCACCCTGAATTCTGGGATTACAGGCATGACCCATCATGTCAGGCTTCACAACTTTTTAAAAAATGAATATATGTATAAATGAAATAATGCTCAAAATTATTGTAGAAATCCTTGATAATAAACTAGAAATTTTATCCAGGGATCAGATTTTGTAAACATTCTGATGTATTCTAAAGTTTCAGGCCGTCGAGTATGGTGGCCACCGAACGGAGTTATTAAGGTAATCTTCCGCTACATATTCTAAGACTGAAATTCTAATCTGTATCTGTTTTGTTTTTGACTGCTACTTTGGCACCTGACTGCAGCAGGAACATCCATGACATGCTTCTACACCTAGTCACATGAGGTTGACAGGTATACTGCTAGCTTTCCAGACTGGAAAAGAAGCCGAAATGTAGTCACATGTACACCAGAGATACCCCACCGTGTCTGCAAGGTGCTTATGACTCTGACAATTGCCAGGGCCATGACAGACCCTCACATGCTGGAGCCTCCTATGTTCCTGTGGTTCTTGCTCTCACACAGCTGACAGCTTGGTGCAGAGAAGGCTGCAGGGAAGACCTGTGAATGTTCAGAAATCTACAGAAAGTGGAAAGATATGGACAGGAGAAATATCTGGATACAGATGGATGACTATGTAAAGAAATGGGAATTTTCTGAACAGGGTTTCAGACTAGGTTTGCAACTTGTCTGAGGGCAAATGGAAACCTTTGCTTCTTTGGTCCCCTTCTGAGTGTGCAGCGAGTGCACTGTGATGCTGGTAAACAGGATAAGTGAGAAAGGATGAATGCTGTTACTCTTTTTATTTTGACCTACATTTGCTTCACTCTTTGGAAATATTTGCAATAGAAGTTTTGACTTCTCAGTGAGTATAATTTCAGTTTTCCTTTTTAAAAGCTTAATTTTGAGTTGACTGATGAGAAATGTCTTTTGAGAGAAATTTAGTCCTAGGACAGAATTCATCAGAGGCTTCAGCTCCAACAACACGTTATGTAGAATTTATTCAGGATTCATACTTTGATCTCAGATTTCAGTTCTAGAATTTTCCTCTCCAGAATGCTGCCAACAGAAGTACTTCCCCTAATTATGATTATTTTTTCTTACTTTCTTCTCTTTTTTTCTCTCTGCATTTACATGCATGTTTCCACCTGTAGACTGCATGAACATGTGTGTGTCTGTGTGTTTTACTGGTAATCAAACAGCAGATTCTCACTGAACTACATTCTATTTCTTTCTCTCTTCCTTCTTTCCTGCCTTTATTCCTTCCTTTCTTTCCTTCTTTCTTTCTTCCATTTTTTGATGCAGGTCTTGCTAAGTCACTACATTACCCAGTCTAGTCTGCCTCTCCTTCCCAGAATGCTGGCTTACTTTTAAAAATATATATATTTATTAATTTCTAATTGACCCCCAATTCCAAAGATGACCTACCTGAATGAACATGGTTGTAATCACACCGTTTTACTCTCAATTTTAGATCAAATGTCCTTATAAGAAAGTAAGTTTGAGTTGGCTCCAAGGAACAGTGAACCCCTGTCCTGGGGACGTACAGCCCATCTGCGGCACCAATTATGTGACGTATGAAAATCCTTGCATCTTGTGTATTGAGAGCTTGTGAGTATTATTTGGGGGAAGGAAAGAACTATGGTTAAGATTGTCCATAGCAATTAGTAGCTATCTCTTCTACCAAGTATGTACCTTTGAAATCAGCTCTTTGATCTGCTTTTTCCAAACAGTAAGTCTCTCCTTCATAGAAGAGCATACAGTAACAGAAAGTGCACTGGAGAACGTGGGTGCTACAGGACGGCGTCCCTCAGGCTCTTTGTTTTCTAGGCCCTCACACTGCCTCATGCTTGTGGATGGGTTTTCATGTGATGCTCTTAGACACCTCATTCAGGTCCCCAAACTATCTGATTGCAACATAAATGATAGTTGCCCTTCTTGTAGGTGTTTTCAGTTCCCTGTATATCTGAAATGCAGAAGTAGATGGAGATCAATGAAAAATTTTTGCCCTTTAATTAGGATTCAGTAGACTTTTAATTTATGTGACATGAAATAATTGATTAGACACTAAAATCTCATGTCACAAGTGTTTCAGTTTTAATCCCTCTATAAGCTGGTAAATTTTGCATCAAAGTGAAGCTCTTATATTAAAAATTATTTTTAAAGTTTGGGCACAGAGCCATGATAAGAATGCAGGAATCCTAGGCCATATTAGTGAGAAATGGAGACAAGGATGAGAATACTTACCACATAGCTGAGGATCAATGTTGGAATTACACATCAGAAACTCAAGACTCATGCAGACTGTTTATTTTTCAAAAGACTATAGCATAAGCCAAACCGTCTTCAATGACTTCTTAGTATCACAAAAATATGACTGGATAGGAGAACTAAAAAGTCACTTTTGCCTTCAGTTGTCTCATTGTTTTGTAATCTGGACCTTGATTTCCTCAAATATATAATAAAGGGGAGTAAACAAAAGTGTTTTGCGGCCCAGGATGTAAGGAATCTGTTCTTACGGTCTTTCCTTCAGAAAATCCCGTGGAAAGATTACATTTCTTCATGATGGCAATTGCTAGCTGCATGGGCCTGGACATGGAGAAAGGCGGCTTCATTCTCACTACACTCCTGCTCTGGCGTATCACCTCCTGCTCCATTCTGCATGGACATTGGTGACAGACAGCTGCCACCCATGAGCATGGGGCAAGCAGCCAAGGTTCCTTCTCAGACCTCTCCGCTCACTGCCAGACGGACTTCTGCACTTTCTCAAATGAAATACTTTTCTGGGCTCGCTATGTACTTCAGGGACATAGCATGATGGAGTGTTGTTTAATAAAAAAATGTGTGAACTGCTCTGAAGTCTTGACTTGACTTGTGTCTCAGATCTGTGTGTCCAAACTCGGGGGAGTAACAAATTGCACATTCAATCCCTCGGTCAAAGACAAGCTTTGGGGATTAGTCAGCTCTCCCATGCTGTGGACAGGGAAGAAGCCTGTGTTCAGCTTCCATGGAGCTCGACAACAATTCCTTCGGTGTGTTTTGACATTGGGAGGCTGTTGCTGAGCTGCTACAGCATCTGCGCTGAACATCTCCGCATCCAGGCTAAGCCTTGAGACAGAGGAGCTTGTGTCTGTCTCTCATCAGCTCCACAGGACGTGGAAGCCCACACTGCTGGTATGTGTGAATATTCTGTTGGTCATTTTCTTAAATACTCTAGACATATTTTATCCCCAGCATGAAGGATAGAATTTCCCTCAATTCTACATCTCCTGGGCACAGAAGTGCGCACACATGTGCCCTCCTAATGTGGAGATCAGACCGGGTGCCCTCGTTCCCTTGTGCCCAGTAGTTTGCTTCCTAATGAGTGCCTGGGATGCAGCATTCATGCTCCTTCTCCGTGGTCTTGGAAGACTGTGCTCAGCTTTGTTGGACATAAGGCAAATCCTGGCTCCAGGGAGAAGGAAATCACTTCTCATCGCCTTTGGTGTAGCGTCTTCACAATGTGAAGAACAGAGCTCTGGAGGAAAGAGACATTCTTTTTCTTTATAACAAGCTAGCATCTGCTGCGGCAAGTCCTGGACTGCGAGGGACACGAGAACTCCAGAGAGCACGGCTTTCCAGTGCTATTGCTCTTATCCCATTTCTATAAATGCTTTCGCATGCAGCAACAGATCACATTGTGGTATCATCTGGTAGATTTTTCTTGTCAAACAACCATACACATGGCCATGTGTGCAATCTTGCTGTTATCCCTCACACCCTCTTGCTAGTTCTTGACTGGTAGTTTCCTTATACACACATCAACCAGCACTAGCCAGGAACTGGCTTTGGACTCTGCAGCCCTGCTGGGCTGTTGCTCTGCAAAGTCTGGCCACTCTGGGCTCTGCTTCCTTTTCCAGTCTGGATCCTCACTTCTAGGGTGTGCCACCTGGTTTTTCTTGTCTGTTTCTAGAACTTCTCACAACACACTAATCAAGACCAACTGCAGAGCTAACTTATTCATTTTCTATGTCTTGGAAATTGCTGTGTTTTAATGCTTACAGCTTTTGTGTTTTTGTTTCAGATATTTTGTTTGATATTTTATTGTTTTAGATAGAAAAAATGTTTTTCTCTTACACCGCACTGTCTGAAAGGAGCAACTTTATTCTGCATTGCATTTATAGTGGACCCTTGATTTATGAAATCAATTTGTTTGCAAGGGCTGGTTGTAACTAAAGTTAGTCAGTTGGAGGCTCAGGGTCTCATGTTGGTCAGCTGGAAGCTCAAGGTCCTCTGCACAGCCTTCAAAGATGCTGTCCTACTTACAGACAGCTCTTAGGGTCCTTAGAGAGACACCAGCCCAGGATTTCTCAATTAACCCCACTCAGGAAAGGATATTACACTGTTCCTTTAATCCTTTTTAAGGATTAAATCTGCATCTGAGACCATCTAGAAGCACAAGCAGTCAGCATTTGGGTTGTAACTCAAGGCTTTGTTCATAAGTTAAAACTAAAATTACGGTTGTAATCCAAGTTGTTTGTAACTGGAAGACTCAATGTATATTTTTTCCCTCTGATACCTTCTTATATCTACAATAGATATAAGAATATCTATTCTCTTTTTGTAAGAATTCAAAAGGACGAGACTAAACTTTGTAGTAATAGAAATATTTTCAGCAGGAATAAAGGCACTTAAATATGCCACACACAACAAAAAGTGGTTTTGATATTTGTTTTTGATTATCAACATTTCTAAGAAGGTAAAGATCAGTGTGCATAAAAGCAGGACTCTTCTGGTACAATTCTGACCATAGTTTTCGATTCTCTTACGACTGTCAACATAGAAGCTCTCCCTTAACAGTTTTATCTCTGATACCACTGCTTCTCCCTCTTTCCCTTCATTTCTTCCTGCTCTATCAGTGAGTATCTAGTGTCTTATTTGACGCTAAGTAGACAGTAGCCTCTAGTGTTAGTAACTTGCTGGATATCCTTAGTTGATCCCCCCCCCTTTTTTTTTTAGGTTTTTTGAGACAGGGTCTCACTTTATGGTTCAGGCTGGTCCTGAGCTCAGCCTCAAACTCACATCACAGCAATCCTCCTGCCTCTGCCTCCCGAGTGCTGGGATTACAGGCGTGAGCCACCACACCTGGCACTGTGGTATATGGTACTGGTTGCTGCTGAGCATGAGTCTCCACACCCAGTATTGTATGTGGTTATCGAGGATCGAACCCCAGTCCTCGCGCTTACAAGACAGGCGCCGGAACCACTGAGCTAAATCCCCAGCCCAATCTTTCTTTTGTGTCCTCCAGTTGATCAGTTCCAGGTTTTCCATCTTGGCCTTAACCATCATGTATCCTGTTGAGCATCAAGTTCCCATCTGTAATTACTCCACCACCTACACAGGCACATATCTGGATCATATCATTAGATCTTTAGCATCTTAGCATCTGATCATGGAAATGCTAATCTCACTGACTTATGAAATTTTCAAAGTCATTATACATCCACTGTATCTTGGTTTTCCTTTTGCCCAAATACATTTTGATGTACTGAAAGTTAATGGCTTTACTCCCAAGCCCTGTCTCACTGAAACTCAAATTCAAGGTATAGTTCCCATACCTTTCTGAAATCACATCATTAGTCAAACTCACATTATTTAACTGAAGTTATCATGTTTCTATAGGTTAGTTTCGTTGCGATCTTAACTGTCACTTCAACTAGTTCCTAATTTAGCATTTAGTTCATTTATACATTCCCAGTTTAATTTAGTACATAATGAGAGATGTAGGTTTTGTCTATTTTGAAATACAATTCCTTGTCCATCCTATAATCATTTAGATACAATCTGTTAAATTGATATCCTTTTTGAGTAATAACACGAACCATCATTTTAGGATAATTTAGAAGATACATTAGGGGCCAGGGATTTAGCTCAGTGGTTCAAGCACCTGCCTTACAAATTCAAGGGCCCAGGTTCAGTCTCCTGTAACCACAGACAACAATGCCAAATATGGAGACCAGCAATCAGTACCACATTCACAGTACATGATGTGGTGGCTCACACCTGTAATCCCAGCACTCAGGAGGAAGAGGCAGGAGGATTACTGTGAGTTTGAAGCTT
>PVIR01011674.1:0-46569 GCA_004026965.1 Petromus typicus
TTTGAGATAGGGTCTTGCTTTGTAGTTCAGGCTGCCCCTGAGCTCAGTCAGTCTCCAACTTACATCACAGCAATCCTCCTGCTTCTGCCTCCCGAATGCTGGGATTACAGGTGTGAGCCACCACGCCCGGCACTATGGTATGTGGTGCTCATTGCTGCTGGGAGTGAGTCTCCACATCCAGTATTGTATGTGGTTGCTGGGCAATCAAACCTAGGCCCTTGTGCTTGCAAGACAGGTGCCAGAAGTACTGAGCTAACTCCCTGGCCCTGCCTTTTTCTAACATGTGAACACAGTTTAGGACCAGTAGAGTAGAGGGCCCCACTGGCGCTCCAGCTGAAGGGATAAAGGGAGTCAGGTGCATTCCTTAAGAGAAAAGTAAAAAGAGGTGGATTGAGGGAAGAGCCACCATGGAGAATTCTGTGAGAAATACAAGGGGGAAGTGGAGAGGGAGAGTGTCAGAGAGCAGCAGCTTGGCTGGAGCCCAGCACATACAGCGTTCCTGATGTAAGCATTGACAGAGTAATACAAACTGACTTATCACTTGTCCTTGCTCCTAGATGGAAGCTTCAGTTGTCTATGTCTAATATTTGCAGATGCAAATTGGTAATGATGTAGACATTATAGCCTTGGGCATTTGACTTCACTTCTCTGATCTCAGTTTCCTCATTGTAAAACAAGGATGACAGGTGTTCATAGGCACTAGTGAGCATTAAACTATGGGCAAAGTACTTGGAATAATACTCAGTGTACACTAATGTACAAGGAGTAACAGCTATTAGATCTAGGAGCAGGGAGAAAATGTAGGCTGAGCTTATTTTTCCTAAATCTGAAAGTTTTATTTAAAGTGTACATTTGGGCCAGGGATTTAGCTCAGTTGTTCTGGCACCTGCCTTGCAAGTGCAAGGGCTCAGGTTCAATCTAGAGTAACCACATACAATAATACTGGGCATAGATAATCAACTGACCAGCTATCAGAACCACATACCATAGTGCTGGGTGTGGTGGCTCATGCCTGTAATCCCAACACTTGGGAGGAAGAGGCAGAAGGATTGCTGTGAGTTCAAGACTGAGCTGAAGGCCAGATTGAACTACAAAAAAAGTCAGACCTTATTCTTACAAAAAGTGTACATTTATTTCTTTCTGCCTATATAAAGAAGCATAAGCAGCAGAGATTTCAAATTAGCCAAAAAATTCCATAAAGGATAAATGAACTATAACTTTAGGAATTGATCAATTTTAATGGGTGCACACAATGACCAGTGTTACAAGAAGAATTTTAAAAAATAGTATAAAAATCTCTGGAAGAAAGGGGAATTGGGATATACTGATTATAAATGGCATTATTGAGATGATATCACTGGGGCATTTGAAATAAATGAGATAACAAAAGAGTCCAGGCTTCACACAGGTTCTAGGGTCTCAGTATTCTGGTGGAGAGGGATGTCTCCATGATCTCAGAATTCTACTTAAGAAACAGATAATGAATAGCAATCTCATTCGGTTGTAACTGTGTGTCAGTATGTCATATAATAGAAAATTCCACTAAGAATGACAAAAAGAGGTGGATATGATGATGCACCCTTGTAATTCTAGCACTCTGGGAAGCTGAGACAGGTGGATTGCAAGTTGGAGCCCAGCTTGCAGAACTCAGTTTTCATTCAAAAGTAAAAAAGGACTCTGAGGCAGGAGGATCACTACAAGTTCAAGGCCAGCTGCTCTCAAAACAAACAGAAAACAACAAGAATCAATAAATAAATAGGAAGGGCTAAAAATATAGATCAGTTCAGAAGTCCTGCATTTAATCACAAGCTGCTTTAAAAAAAAAAGATTTAACAGGGTAAAATAATCTAAAATAACAAAAGAGTCATTTTTAACTTCTTTGAATATAGGACATTTGAGCAGACCCAAATGAAATAAGGTCTGAACCATTTGAGGCTGTGCTGCAAGAGAGCCCAGCAAACAGAAAAGTAGGTGGGAATAACTTTGGTGTGTTGCAGGAACACAAGCCATGTGTTCCCGGGCAATAAAAAGTCTCAGAGAACACAAAGGAGCGATGGGTAGGGGACACACTGCACACAGCCTCACAGAGCTAGCTAAGGAGGATGGCTTTTCTTCTTGTTTTGAAGAAGAGAAACAGACCCTGATTCTGATTTTCAAAGATGAGTCAAGCTGCTTTGGGAATACTTGACCATGAAGAGGCAAGACCGCAAGCAAGCCGGGTGAAGATCACGTAACAAAGTTTCAGACAAGAAGCGAAGGCAGGGCCGGGGATATAGCTCAGTGGTTCCAGTGCCTGTCTTGCAAGTGCAAGGACCTGGGTTTGATCCCCAGTAACTACATACAATACTGGACGTGGAGACTCACCCCAGCAGCAACCAGTACCACATACCACAGTGCCGGGCATGGTGGCTTATGCCTGTAATCCCAGCACTCGGGAGGGAGAGGCAGGAGGATTGCTGTGATGTGAGTTTGAGGCTGAGCTCAGGGCCAGCCTGAACTACAAAGTGACACCATGTCTCAAAAAAAAAAAAAAAAAAAAAAAGAAGCAAAGGCAGTGGAGAGGGAGATCAGAACCGGAAACATCCTGAAGGCAAAACTGATGGACTAGGTAGGTGTATAGAGTGTAGATAAATAAATTAAATCCAAAACAGTTGTAAATTTGTAACTGGAACAAATAGTTCAAAAACACTGAAACTCAAAGAGAAGGAGGAGAGTTTGGTAACAGAGATCATGACTTCTCTGGGAATGTGTAACTGAGTTTGTTTGTTAAATATCTAAGTGAAGATTGCAAAGAATACCAGGATGAGAAAGTCAGGAATGTGCAGGTCAGAACTGCTCAAAGCAGAGATGACTTACACTGAGCTTTGCTTTTCTTTTAACTGAAGCGTCATCTATCAATTCTAGTAGTTTTTTTTCCAAGAGGCAGATTTAAAATGATATTAGTGAAGCTTAACTTTTGGGATCTTTTAGTTGTATGGATGATTTTGCAACTTAAATAAAATAATTTTTTAAAAGGTGAATATTTAAAATGAATTTAATGTATAGAAAAAATAATATTGAAATATTAAAGGTACTGTTATCCAAAACTTTTGAACCAATAATCCCTACTTGTGCTTAAAAGCTATACACTTCTGAATGAAATATAGGTAAGACACAATATTCACAACTAATCCTCATTGATATGTCATCAGCCCTAACAAGCAATTAGCATGAGACACTATATTCATCTAAGTGAATATTTTGTAATTATTATACACTATATTCAAGCACAGTCCTTCCTGCTTCAGGTAACATGGATACATGGGTCATAAGAAATTGTCATATTGCCTTGTTCAAAAAGTTTGTTAGCAAGCCTACGTTTCTTGGAAGTTACTTTACATTACAACTTCTCAAAGTTAAACTAAAAATAAAGCAGTGAAGCATGGAAAACAAATGTGTTACAACTGACATATGAGAAGAGCTCGATCTTTTCAATTACCCTATCAGAACTGTATTTTGATAATTGATTTCTATTGCTTGGGATGCAAAGTCAGCAATTCCTTTTCCCTTTTAACAAAAGTATGACTTCCTAAAATAAAGAGAGTACACATTAAAACTCCTTCATGAATGAACAAAAAAAACTATGTATTGTATAAAATTACAATCGTTATTTATTCTGAAAACTGATCCTATCAAAAAATCAATCAAAATATTTGAATAATTTCATAAACATAATGTATAGGATAGATCATTTTCAATGGCAATATTCTTTTTTTTAATCTTTATTGGTATATTACATACATGCATCATGATTTCACTCCAGAATGGGGATTCGTACCAGTACAAAACACAACTTACTTCTCATTTTTTCCCATAACCTTATCCACCCTACTGACCTCCCATATACATAGAAGTTGTTTCCTTACTTTTTTGTTATAATCTCATTATTTTTCCCCCTTCACCCTATTTTACCTTGAGCATTTTCTATTTCACAATATATAACATACAAATCTAGGGCTCATTTACATCTTTATTTTCTCATACCAGAGAAAAGATGTGATATGTACCTATCTGTGCCCTATTTATTTCACTTATGAGGATATCCTCAAGGTGTGTCCATTTAAGTATGTATGATTCAGAATTATCATTTTTATGTCAGATAATACTCCATCCTGTAGAAGAACCACAGATTTTTTTATCCAGTCTCCAGTTGATGGACACTTGGGTTGTTTCCAAGATGTAGCAATCACAAATAGGGCTGCACATATGCCACTTGATATGAGTCTTTTAATTCTTTTGTGTATATAGCTAGCAGGGAGACGGCAGGGTCAAATGGGACTTCCAATTCTAGCCTTTAGAGGAACATCCAAACTGATCTCCACAGGGTTTGTACTAGTCTACAGTCCCAGCAAAAGTGGAGAAGGGTTCCTTCTTCTCCGCAGCCTTGCCAACATTTGCTGTTGGCTGAATCTGAAATGGCAGCCATTCTATGTGGAGTGAGATGTAATCTCAATTTTGTTTTCATCTGCATCTCTCGAATGACTAATGATGTTGAGCATTTCTTCATATGGTTCTTAGCTGCTCTTACTTCTTCCTCTGAAAAATATCTGTTTATTTCAGATGCCCATTTTTGAATTGGGTCATTAAATTTGGGTGGGCTGACTTTTTTGAGCTCTTTATATATTCTAGGTAGTAGCCCTTTATCTGAGGAACAGCTGGTAAAGATTTTTTTCCCACATTGTTGGTTGTTTTTTTGCTCTGTTGGTGGTTTCCTTTGCTATGCAGAAGCTTTTTAAAAGAATGAGGTCCCATTTGTTGATTTCCTCAGCCAATTCGTGTGCTACAAAAGTTTTGTTCATGAAGTCTTTCCCAAGGCAATGTCTCTGAGAGTTTTACCTAACCTGTTTTGCAGAAGGTTTAGAGTGTCTGTTTTAATATTTAGGTCTCGTATCCACTTTGATTTTAGTTTAGTACACGGTGAAAGAGTTAGATCTAGTTTTAGTCTTTGGCAAGTTAAAGCCCAGTTTTTCTAGCACCATTTGTTAAAGAGGCTATCTGTCCTCCATTGAGGATTTTTGGCTCCTTTGTAAAAGATGAGGTGGCTCAGTGTATCCGGAGTAGTTTCTGGATCTTCTAGTCTACTCCATTGATCCTCAGGTCAGTTACTTTGCCAATACCATGCCGTTTTTATTATGGTGGCTTTCTAGTATAGTTTCAGGTTCGGAGTTGTAATACCCCCCACCATGGCCCTGTTGCTTAGAATGGCTTTGGATATTCTAGGTCTTTTGTTGTTCCAGAGGAAAGTTAGGATTTTTTTTCTCTAGATCTGTGAAACATGCTCTTGGGATTTCAATCGGGATTGCATTGAATGTGTAGAGTAGTTTTGGGAGTATAGCCATTTTGACAATATTGGTTCTTCCTACCCAGGAGCAAGGTATGTCGTTCCGTTTTTCTATATCATCTTCTATCTCCTTTTTCAGAGTGCTATAGTTTTCAGAGTAGAAGTCTTTCACTTCCTTTGTTAGATTCATTCTTAGGTATTTTATTTTTTGTGGTGCTATTGTGAAAGGGACTGACTCTCCAATTCCTATATCAGTGGGTCTACTGTTTGTGTATACGAAGGCTATTGATTTTTGAATGTGGACCTTGTAACCAGCTACGTGGCTAAAATTGGCGATTAGGTCCAGCAGTTTTTTAACTGAGTTTTTAGGATCCTCTAGATAAAGTATCATGTCATCAGCAAATAATGACAGTTTAACTTCTTTTTTTCCAATCTTTATTCCTTTTATTTCTTTCTCTTGCCTAATTGCTATGGCTAATATTTCCAGAACTATATTGAACAGAAGTAGTGAGAGAGGACATCCTTGTCTTGTTCCTGATCTTAGTGTGAAAGGTTTCAATTTTTGACCATTTAGTATGGTACTGGCTGATGGTTTCTCATGGATAGCTTTTATTAGTTTGAGATAGAGACCATCTATTCTGATCTTCTGTAGGGTTTTGAACATAAATGGGTGTTGTACTTTGTCAAATGCTTTTTCTGCGTCAATTGAGATGACCGTATGATTTTTGTCCTTAAACCTGTTAATACTGTGTATAACATTGATTGATTTACGTATGTGGAATCATCCTCGCATCCCTGGGATGAATCCAACTTGGTCAGGGTGTATAATCTTTTTGATAATTCTCTCTATTCTGTTTGCCAGGATCTTATTGAGGATTTTTGCCTCAATGTTCATTAGAGACATTGGCCTATAGTTCTCTTTTTTGGTTGGGTCTCTCTCTGCTTTTGGAAGAAGGGTAATGGTTGCTTCCAGGAATGAGTTTGGCAGTACTGCTTCCCTTTCAAATTCATTGAAGAGTTCCAGAAGTAGAGGCACTAACTCTTCTTTAAAAGTTTTATAGAATTCGGCAGTAAAACCGTCAGGTCCAGGGCTTTTCTTTGTTGGCAAGTTTTTAATTACATTTTCAATTTCACAGATTGTTATTGGGGCATTTAACATTTCTATATCTTCTTTATTCAGCTTTGGGAGTTTATATGTGTCTAGAAATCTATCCATTTCTTCTACATTTTCCATTTTATTGAAGTATAAATTTTTAAAGTAGGTGTTTATTATCATCTGGACTCCTCTGGGTCCATAGTAATTTCTTGTTCTCATTCCTAATAGCATAGATATGGGCCTTTTCCTTCCTCTGTTTAATGAAGTTGGCTAAGGGTCTATCAATTTTGTTTATCCTCTCAAAGAACCAACTTTTCAATTCACTGATTTTTTTTAACCATTCTCTTGGTTTCTATTGCATTAATTTCTGCCTTGATCCTTATAATTTCTTGCCTATTGTGAGCTTTGGGGTTTTTTTTGCTCCTCTCGTTCTAGTCGCTTGAGGTTTAGCATTAAATTGTTTATTTGAGCTTGTTCCATTTTCTGGATGTAGGCTTTCACTGCTATGAATTTTCCTCGTGAAACTGCTTTCATTGTGTCCCATACATTTCTATATGTTGTACTGGGATTTTCATTTAGTTGTAAAAACTGCTGAATTTCTTCTCTAATTTCTTCTGTGACCCATTGGTTGGTCAGCAGAGTGTTGTTCAGTTTCCATGTGTTTGTGAAGATCCTGGGCTTTCCTTTGCTATTCAGCTCCAATGTCAGGGCACAATGGTCTGACAGTATGTAAGGGATAACTTCAATCCCTTTATATTTGCTTAAACCTGTTCTATGAATGAGCACATGGTCTATTTTGTAGAATGATCCATGAGCAGCTGAGCAGACTGTAAATTCTGACTTTGTGGGGTGAAATACTCTGTAGGCATCTATTAAGTCTATTTGCTGAAGAGTCTGGTTGAGCTCAAGTATTTTCTTAGTGACTTTTTGTCCAGTCGATCTGTCTCTTTGTAACAGTGGGGTATTGAAGTCCCCTACTGCTACTGTATTGGAGTTTATCTGGTTTTTCAAATCTGTTAATGTTTGTTTTATATAGTTGGGTGCATTAGAATTTGGAGCACAGGTATTTAAGATTGTGATTTCGGTCTCTTGCAATTTTCCCTGAACTGAAAGATAGTGTCCATCCTTATCTCTCTTTATCAGTTTTAGCTTGAAGTCTATTCTGTCTACAAATAAAATCGTCACTCCTTCTTTCTTATTGTTTGCTGTCCCATGGAGTATTGTTTTCCATCCTTTTATTTTCAGTCCATGGGTTTCTTTCTGAATTAGGTATGTTTCTTGTATGAAGCAGATTGTAGGATCTTGCTTTTTGATCCACTCTGCCAGTCTGTATCTCTTGATTGACGCATTGAGTCCATTCATATTAATGGTTATGACTGATATAGGTAAATTTAGTGCTGCCATGTTTTCCTGTTCTTGGCTGTGTTATTCGACTTTTGCCCTTTTCCCATCAGTTTCTTGTTTTGTGCCATGGATTGACTCAGTTAGGTCTCATGGATTTGTAACTTTGCTTATTTTTCTCCAAGATATTCTTTAAAATGTTTTGAGCACAGGTTTCGTATTTGTGACATTTTTCAGGTGTTCTTTGTCATGAAAGTATCTTATTTACCCGTCGATTTTGAAGGATAGATTTGTAGGATACATCAGTCTGGGTTGGAAGTTGTTTTCCTTTAGGGCTTGGAAGACTCCACTCCAGGCTCTTCTTGCATTGAGTGTTTGAGTTGAGAAATCAGCTGTGATCCTGACGGGATTCCCTTGGAATGTAACTGTTTTCTTTTCTCTGGCTGATTTCAGTATTTCATTCTTTTTTTGAATATCTGGGACTTTTATGATGATATGCCTAGGTGTAGATTTTTTCATATCTCGGGCATGTGGCGTTCTGTATACTTCATATATTTGTATGTCCAATTCTTTACCTTTTTCTGTGAAGTTTTCTGCCATTATCTGTGTGAATAGCTTTTTGATGTCTTTAGCATTGTCTCCTGCTTCCTCAGTGACTCCAATCAATCTTATGTTATTCTTCTTTGAATCGTCTAGGAGCTGTTGGATTGACTTTTCATTATCGCTTGCTTTTTTTCCATAGATTATGCCTTTCCTGTTCATTGGTTGAGATCCTGTCTTCTAGGTCTGAAATTCGGTCTTCTGCCAAATTCATTCTATTGCACAAGCTTTCATTTTCTTTCTTAATTTCCTGGGCTTCTGTTTGTAGGTGTTTAAAAGGTTCCATTGCTTTTGCTATCTTGGATTCTATCAACTGCATGATTTCCTCTTTAGCTTTATTAATCATTGTGTTGACAGTGTCTAATATCTCTGCTTTCATCTCAGAGATCAGTTCTGATTTCCATTTTACTAGATCTGCTTTGTTTATCATTTCCAAGGACCCTGGAGATTGGGCTTCAAACTTCTCTGTTTTTCTTCACCTGTGTTACCTTGAAGTGAGGATCTTTGTATCTGAGACTTTGAGTGTTTCTTCATCTCTGACTGGCCCTGTTTTCTGGTGCTGTTCTTTGCAAGTCACTTTCCTCTTAATCGTTAGGAATCTTAAAATAGCAGTGTTTTCTGGGTTGTTCTTTATAATCTGTATTGGGACCTAAAGAAAAACCCCTAGTTCTGGCACACCATATGAGGCACTCAATTAATACAGTCAGAACACCTTCTCCTGTCTTTTTTAGAGGCAGGAAGCCTCTGGCTCCTGAGCTGCTACAATGATGCTGCCTGATTTCCAATGGGCCTGTCTGCTCAGCAATACAGAGTCTCTCAACTCAGTTGTGCAGTTGGCCTGGAGGTCAGTAGGCTGTAGGCCCTGTGCAGCTGCAATGGTAGGAGCTGATGTTCCAACAGGCCCACCTACACACCAATACAAGGTCACTTGGTGTGCTTCTGCAGTTGCTGTGGAGAAAGTCAGACTCTGATCTGCTGAACTCAGTCCCTGGGCGCTCTTCTGCTGTGGGCCTAGAGGCCATTAAGCTCCAACCCTGGCGCAGATTCAGCTGTGCAGTCATCGTTTCTAGAGCCACCTGCTGCTAACCTCAGTCCCTGGGTGCTTTTGTGGTGTGGACCTGGAGGTCAGTAAGCTCCAACCTCAGCGCACATTCAGTGGTGCAGTCCTCAATGGCAATATTCAATGTAAAGTAGAAGATGGCCTAAATAATCTTCAGTTCTGTAAAGAGAACATATTGGCACGTTAAAAAAATAATTGAGCATCTAGTCCCAGTGCATTAAAAATATGTACCTTCCTTTGAGTAAGTAAACTTATTTCAAGAGGAATGGTGTTGTCTTTAAGTGGCAAGGCTGATCATGCTTTTAATTCTTTATTTATACTTTGTGCATCTCTGGCTATATTATATTTTTAATAAGTCATGCATTCATTCGTAGACTCTCTCCTTGAACAGACTGAAAGTCATAGTATAAACAGAACACTCCCATCAATGTACCATTTGCCTCTAAAACACAGAGAGGGTGTCATAGATAATTCCCAAAGCAGTATTATCAGGGTTATTAATAAATTTTCTATTATTAAAATTGGCTTTTTAGGACAGAAATAACATGGGCATAACCTTGAGGTCTGAGCTGACTACTTCTTATGAACATTCTGATTTTTAAATAATCCTTCATGCTTTAATTGCTCTTCATAAGTTACAGAGAGACTGCTGTGAGTAGATCAGTCCATTGAGGTCAGAACGATCTACACTTTTATAACTCCTGGATATAATTTACCAGATCTTCATCAACATTTACCCTGATTCTAATAGATTCTGTACATAAACATAAAATTTGATGAAATTTATGAAGCTTGATGAAGAAAAGTTGGAGCAAGAAAAAACAGATAAAGATATTCTGTACTACAACTGATATAAATGAGACAAAGTAAATGAAAATTTAAGTCATATGAAAATGTAGTAAAGGTGGCAAATTAAATATTGGAAAACCTCACCATAATATCCACAGATGGGTTTTCTACTGCTGTACCAAAGATCCAGAGTTCTTTCTGGGATTTTCTTAAGGACCCTAGAGACCACCGATCTCTCTTCCTACTCTTGTTTCTGATTCTGTGCTACATCTCATGCTGTAAATATAATAAATCATTACAGTAACTGATTTTCAAATCTCCAAAACTTGCCTCTGTCGCTTTGTTCACAAATTTCCTTTCTCAAGATGTGACTCTTCTTCTTTTGTGCATGAAGAATTTTGACTATGCTCATTTCTTATTTATCTCTTTCTTTCTCTCTTTCCTCCCTCTATCTTTTCTCCTCTCTCTCTCTCTCTGGTTTTGGGTCATTCACTCAAAACAGTATATTAAGCAACACATTATTATAATTATTTATATATGCATCTCCTCCTACTAGTGGGAAAGCACAATTCTCTCTCTTAGTATTATGCACAGGGCATGACACCCACTAAGTGATTAATGAATAACTACTTGGCTGACTCCTCCCTGAGGCAATCTCTAAGTGGCTGGTGTGATTTGATTACATAATATTTAATGATAGGCTTTTAAAATAAATACAATAAATATATCAGTAATTTATTTGTGCTTTACTCATCAAAATACAGGTTAAGCATCTCTGGTGTGAAAATTTCAAGCACTTCAAGATCTGAAACTTTGTTAGTGCTGGCCTTTATACCAGGATGCAAGCATAATGCAGATACACGAAAAATATTATATAAAATTAATCTAGGCTCTATCCATAGCTTTTAATAGGAAATACATGAATTTTCTCTTTAAATTTAGGCCCTACCTCAAACGAGTTCATTGGACAAGGGAAAATATTCTAAAATCTGAAATCCAAGAGACTTCTGGTTGAAAGCACTTCAAATGAAGGATGCACAATCTAAATTAGATTATTTTCCAAAAACAGCCTTTAATTTTATTCATTATTTATTTATGTTTTTGTGCTAGTTTGAATTTGTCATTTCAAAAGAGTGCAGTTCATGTGACAAAGAACAAAACTGCCAAGTCAATGTTTATAGACGTTTGACAACTGTAGAATATGTTCTTCATACTTTGTTTAAGTGATAAAAGACTGAAGTTTCAAAAGATATAAAAGGATGCCTTTCAACATCCATTTGGATAATCAGTGAAATGGCTCACTAAATTTCACCATTGTCATGCAAAGGATGTGTTCTTGTGGTTTAAAACCAGTCAACCAAACAACAAACTTTTTTTTTACTATACAAAATGATTTATTTTCTGCAAGATAACTAGGAGTTCTCTTTTTCATTAATAAGAGGAATACTTCATACTTTGAGATCTTCAATTTCCTTTGAACCACAACTTTAGATTTATTATTATCAGATAGATATGTTCCCTCAATCACAGACTCATTCAGAAAAAACATAAACCTCCTTTCCTCCCATGGACATTTAATTATATTGAAAAACATCATATTAAGCTTTTATTCTTATTGCATCTAGAAATAAGAGGGAGGTTTCTAGAAAGACAAGAAAAATTTATTATTTTCCAAGGTTTTATAATAACATATAATTTATTGAACCTTGTAATTATTTCTAAAATTTAAACTCTCCTGTCCTGATACCAGCTACTATAAATGCTGAATTCAATTAAGATAAATTTAACATAAATTACCTTTGAGAAACTTTAACAGGTTTTTGTACCCCTTAAACTCATTAGAAATGTGTGAGAATGTCATAAAATCATTTTAAGAATTGAAGAAAAATACACTTAAGTTACTCTGAGGGCCACCATTTTAAATATATGAGCATGTGATACTAGAACTCTGGGAAGCTAAGACAGACACAAGGCACAGTTAAGCCCAGTCTGGACAGTGGAGCAATGTAGCAGCAACCTGACTCAAAATAAAAGTCAAAAATAATTAAAAAGGCTGGAGACGTAGCACAGTGCGAAGTCTATGGGTTCAATACTAGGTAAACAGTGCATCCTTGTTTGCCTACATAGCTATGTGCTTCCTGACCTCTCTTGCGTAGGAGACACAATGACACTCATAATTAAAATGATGATTAACAAAACAGTCAAACAACAAATAAATTTCAAGCCTAGAATTATTTCAATGTGCTACCTTCACAGCACTGACTACCATATCATACACAACACTGAAATGTTAAAGATACATCACTGAGATTACTAGACAGCCATGTGCCACCAGCATAGTGAGAGTTACAGAGACTACACAGAGGACAGTTTTGTTTATCCCAAAGTTTTGAAATTTCATCTCTGTTTTTACAGTGATCAACTATAATGCTTAAATAAAAGAGATGGATTTCTGACTTTTACTTGTTAAATTTTAGGCTACACCCATGTTTACTCAAAGAGAAGTTCTATATAAGGTATTACAAGGATCTGGAGTTTTTCTCTTCATTGAGTTAATTAGTACATTTTAGGAATACATTATGATCACATCCATCCTTGAGAATTTGTACCTGTACATGATGCATCTCAATTCTTATTGTTTCCCCTCCTCTCCCCTCCCTATTACTCCCCCACTCACACTTGTATACATAAACTTTGTTTCCATTTTTTCCTTTTTATCATCAAGGTTTTTGTTTCCCTTCTTTGCTTTCACCCTACTCCTCATTCCAATTTCTCTTTCCTTTTGAAGACTTTCTTGCTATTTCATAGTGCCTATCATATATTCTGGATCTTATTTATATCTTTAATCTCTTTGTTTTTTAAAAAAGTGTTATTATGTAATTTAGTTCTTTGGTGTATACAGTAATATTATTCAGTTCAGATGATATTAGCATATACACCTCATACATTTTTACTTTCTGCTACATTTAGTTCTTTTCTAAAATTCTGTGTTTCCCTTTGGGATAATTTTTTATTCCAGGAAGCTTCATTTATATTGTAATTAAACTGGGTCTGGAGAAGTGAGACCTTTCAGTTTTGTTTACCTGTAGGTATAGTGATATCATTTTAAAAGAAAAATTTTAGTGAATATAAAGTACCCACTAAATAGGTGAAAAGATTGGAAGAAACTTTTAGTACTTTATAGATAACTGACCCATTGCGTCCCAGCTGTTATCGTTTCTGTTGAGAAGTCAGCCATCAGTCTTTATTGCTGCTTTTTCATCCTTTCGTCCCCGCACTGCCATCGATATTTTTCTTTTGCTTTGGATTTTCACCAATATAAGATGTGCTAGACAACGTTTTATGTTGTGTTGTGTTTATCCTGTTCTGGTTTCATACTACTCCTTCGATCTGTATCTTGGATGTCTTCTATCAATTTTGAAAGATTCTTGGGTGTTAACTTCCTTTACCTATTGCTTCTGCTTTCCTCTTGTTTTCTCTCACATCTGGGATTTCAATAACATCCACGTTAGACTCTTTCATTACATCCCATATGGCTCATCTCTTCTGCATGGTTTGTTCTTTTTGTGTTCCACACTGCAGCCTGTGTATTTCCTGATGACCTATTCCCAAGAACAAATGTTCCCTGTTCTTCCTGCTTCTCATCTGCCCATTTACCAATCTGCTATTATAATCATCACTTGGCTGTTTCTTTCATTCGTGTTTGGTTTCTGTATGGGGAGACTGTAATAATGCTGGGGAAAGAACTCAGGGCCTCTCTCCCACCTGTTCCTAAAAATCTTCTTGTTTTGTTTTCCATTTGATTTCTAAATATGTTCTTTTTGGTCAATATTTCCATCATGGTACTCTTAATTGTATGTTTGATAATTCAAATAAATGGTAATCTGTCTTTTCCTCTTGATTTTCTTTTGTATGCGTGAATGCAATGATGGAGGCTGTGCATGATTTTAACTTTATCCAGATAGCTTTTCCTCTATCCTTTGGAAGAAGTAGCTTAATCTAAACAGGAGCCAAGACTGAGTTACACATTTTAAAGTTTGATCAGTCTCTACTCTCACTCTTAGGATGTAGCTCTTGGAGATTTTGAAGTAAGCCTGCTGAATGCTGAATTTCAGTTTCTAATCCTCAAAATCCTGAAGCAATTCATATTCCACTATGACTTTTGAGAACATTTTGCTTAACTTCTTACTTACTTTCACTATAGAGATTCATGATATGTCTGATCCATTTTTTCAGTTAGTATATGTTACAGTACATGTCATTTGTAGTTATCTTGGGAAGAAGTTACATGTACATAATACAATGTGTTTCTTTTCTTAATCCCCTTCTCCTTTCCCCATCCCTCCTCTTCTAATTCTGTCTTCCATTTTGATCTTTTTTGATACTATTAATCTTAGCCCCTGTTTATAGTATACAATGTTTACATTCCTTGAAGTAATCAGGTTCCTGGGCATGGCATATCTCTACTGTGCTTATTCCCTTTCCTTCCCCTCTGGCTCCTCAACTTCGATCTCTTGAGCCCCTTCCCATTTGTATGAAATCCATCTTCTTCTCTCCTTCAATCTGCCCTTTATAATTATCTGTTTGTTCTTTGCCTTACTCAAATGACAGGTACTGGTTTGTGTGGCTCATTTATTTCAGTCAATGTTATATTTTTGAATTGTATCCACTTTTCTCCAAATGACTTGAATTTATTCTTCTTTGTAGCCACATAATATTTTATTATGTATGGATGCCACATTATCTTCATCCAGTTGTCTCTTGATGGTTTTAATTTATGTTTCTCTAATGGTCAGAGAGCTTGAACACTTTTTCATATTTTTGGGTCTTTTGTGTTTCTTCCACTGTGAATATCTGCTGATTTCTTGATTGAAATTTTTATTTTAGGTGGTCTAACTGTTTTTGAGTTCTCCAGATTTCCAGATATGAGTCTTGTGAAGAGTAGCTGGAAAACTATTTTTTTTTTCATTCTGTGGGTTGTATCTTCACTGTACTGATTTTTTTCTATTTATAATCTCTTTAATTTGTTGGAATCACTTTGTTTATTCTTGTTATTTTTTGTACAACTAAAATTCTGTTCAGAAAATCCTTTCCAATACCTACACCTTCAAGTGTTTTACCTATTTAGTCTTCCAGGAGTTTTAATATTTCAGTTTTAATGTGAAGATCTTTGATACATTTTTATTTTAATTTAATGTACTGTGAGAGACACAGTCCAGTTTTGATCTTCTGCAAACAAATATCCAGTTTTCCCCGCACCACTTATTGAATAGGCAGTCTTTCTTCCAATGTATGTTTTTGGCCCTTTTGTCAAAGATTATTGTGAAATAGAAAATGCTCAATGTAAAATAGGAAGAAGGGGGAAAATGTTGAGATTGTAACAAAAAAGTAAGGAAACAAATTTTATGTATATGGGGGGGTGGTAGGGTGGGTAGGGCTATGGGAAAAAATGAAAATTAAGTTGTGTCTTATATTGGTACAAATTCCCATTATGGAGTGCAATCATGATGTGTATATATAATGTACCAATAAAGATTAAAACATTTTTAAAAAAAGATTGAATAAATGAATGTGTGGAGGATATTTCTGCATCTTCCATCTTGTTCCATTGATCAATGTGTCTATATTTTTTCCACTATAGTACTATTTAATTAATCTTTTTTCTTCCATTTTTTTCTTTTCAAAAAAATTCTTTGTTGTTGGTACAATTTTATTTATTTATTATTTATTTATTTATTTATTTTATTTTTGTTGTTGCTGTTGTTTTTTTTTGAGACAGGGTCACTTTGTGGTTCATGCTGGCCCTGAGCTCACATCACAGCAATCCTTCTGCCTTTGCCTCCCGAGTGCTGGGATTATAGGCATGAGCCACCATGGCCGGCACTGTGGTATGTGGTACTGGTTGCTGCTGGGGTGAGTTTCCACGCCCAGTATTGTTATGTGGTTACCGGGGATTGAACCCGGGTCCTTGCGCTTGCAAGACAGGTGCCGGAACCACTGAGCTATATCCCCCACCCTGTTAGTACAATTTTAAATATATGTAATTGTCACATTCTTAACAGGATGTTTGTACCTATACATGATAGAGCCTGTTTTCTCGTTTTTCATTTTCCTTCTCCCCCTTCAACTTGTCCTCCTCTCTTATTAACAAAAGCTTTGTTTCCGTATTTTTCTTTTTTCATCAGTTTTCCCTTCTCCACCTTGTTTCAGTTTCCATTTCCATTTGAACAGTTTCTTCCTATGTCATATTACCTATTATACATTTTGGTCCTTATTTACCCTTACATTTTCTTACATTAGGGAGACTATGCAATATTTACACACATTCGATTTATTTCACTTAAGAGTATAGTCTCAAATTGCATCCATTTAGTTATAAATAGTTCATGTTTATCTTTTTTTACTGCTGAATAGTACTCCACTGTACAGACAAAAAATGCATTTTTAAATATATTCAGTAACTGATGAGCATTCAAGTTGTTTCCAAGAGTTAGCTATTACAAACTGTGCTGATATGAACATGTTTGCCTATATATCATTGTAGTATGATGTTTTAATTCTTTTGGGAAGATATCCAATAAGGAAATAGCTAGTTCAAATGGGATTCCTGATTCTAATTTTTAAAGGACTCTCCACACTCACCTCCACAGTGTTTGCACCAGTCTACACTCCCACCAACAGCGGAGCAGAGTTCCTTTCCCCCACAGCATTAGCATTTGCTGTTGGTTGATTTATTGATAATAGCCATTCTTTCCATAATGAGGTGGAATCTTAGCATTTTCTCACTTTGCATCTCTCAGATGACCAATGATGCTGAACATTTTTTTCATATATTTGTTCACCATTGCTACTTCTTCATCTGAGAAGTGTCTATTCATTTCAGATGCATATTTTTGGATCAAATCTTTAAATTTGAGTATGATTCTTGTTTTATCTCTTTGCATGTTCTAGATGTCAATCTGTTATCTGAGGGGCTATTGACTAGAGATTTTCCCAGTCTGTGGATTGTCTCTTCACTCTGTTCATGACTTTTTTACAGTGAAAACACTTTTTAATAAAATGAGATCTCATTTATTGATTCTTGAACTATTTCTAGTGAAGTTGGGTTTTGTTCATAAAATCATTACCTAACCCTGTGTCCTTAAGAACTCTACATACTCTCTATTTCACAAGATTTAGTGTTTCTGTTTTAACATTTAGATCTTTCCATATTCAACTTTAATTGAGTCCATGGTGAAAATCATGGGTCTAGTTTTAATCTTCAAGGTGTAGAAATCCACTTTTTCCAGTACCACTCATTAAAGCGGCTATCCTTCTTCTCTGGAGTGCGCTTGGCCCCTTTGTGATACTATAGTGCAGCGTGTTTGGTGTTGTTTCTGCCTCTTCTAGGATGCTCCACTGACCCACAGTTCTGTTATTTTTTGTTTGCTTGGTTTTTTGTTTTTTGCCAATATCATGCTGTTTTCAATTCTGAGCAACAAAGACAACTGGGAGAGGATCACAATCCCTCACTTGAAACTCTGTCATGCCATTTTAAATCATTGTTGCTTTGTAATATTGCTTGACATCAGATCATGATGACCTCTGCTTTGCTTTTGTTGGTCAGTCTTGCTTTTTCTATTCCAGAACTCTTCTGGTCCCATGTGAATTTTAGGATTATTTTCTCTAATTCTTCAAGTATATTGTTGGTATTTTTATTGGGCACCAATTGAACCTGTATAACAGTTTTGGGACTATGACCATTTTGACAATATTATTTCTATCCATCCAAGAGAAAGGCACATCTTTCTATTTTCTGATGTCTTCTTCAGTCTCCTTTATAGTTTTCTTTGTAGAGGTCTTTTATTCCTTGATTAGATTAATTCTTATATATTTCATTTTTCTTGAAGTTAGCCTGTTGTTTTTTTCCGAATTTCCTTGTCATCTTCATTATTGGGGTAGACAAATCCTAATGAATTTTGTTCAGTTGTTATTAATTCTCAGAGCTTTTTTGGTGGGGTTCTTTGGGTCTTCTAAGTAGAGTAGTCTGTAATTAGCAAGTAATAACAACTTGATTCTTCCATTCTTATGTTTATTCTTTGTATTTCTTTCTCTTACCTGATTGTGTGGTTAATGTTTCAGCTACTATATTAAATAGAAGTGGTGATAATGGGCATCTTGGTCTTGCTCCTGATTTTAAATGAAATGCTCTTAGGTTTTCTCCATTTAATGTGTTCTCTCCACCTTTGCTCTACTTTTTAAAAATTTTGAACCCAGAATGCCAAATAATAATAACAATAGTGAGAATAATAATGCAAATTACAATATGATTGAGATTTAAATAATTAGATATGAATTAAAGAAGAGTCCAAGGAAGTTAGCTGAGTATGAAGTGAAATTTGAATATTCATCATGGCAAGTGAAAGTTACTCAGACTTGGTAAGGAAACAGCATGAAAATATATCCTGACCAAAACAAGTAAGAAATTTCTGCTCGGGTTGAAAAAGAACTAACAATCATATTTCTAGGCATTTGATATGTTCTTTGAACTCTACTTTATTTCATTTGATCTAATAGTTCATAGGACATTTTCATTGAAGAAATGCACTGTTACCATGGACTGCCTGAGGTTAGTCTCTGCTCCTAAGTCTTTGGAAGAAGAGTGAGCACAAATGACCTAGGGTTAGCCCTGAAAAGTTCTGTAGTTCTATCATTTGTGACTCCTGCTTTTCTGATATAAATAAATTTCTGTTTTATCAAAGGGAGTTGTTGGTGAAAAGGAAGAAAACATGAGATAATAAGAGAGAAATGAGCTCCAGTTATTTTAACTACCCATTTGGGCCCGAAGGTGAAAATACTTGCTATGTTTCATGTCAAGAATAGAGAAAGGTATGAAGTGAGAAGTCTTCTGACACACAGAGGCCACATAGCAGCATCAGTGACCTCCCTTTGCCACCTCAGAGGAATTCTACAAAAATCAGGACTGGTGGAGTTCTTAGTATGGGATTTGAATGTTGCAAGATCCAGAAATATCTGAGCAATAGTGAAGCAAGAGCTTCCGAGGAGCAGTGGATCCTGCCTAGGACTCTAACCACAGATACTTTCTTGGTGCCAGGTCCAGTTAGGGAAACTGAAAAGAAAAAAGTCCAATGTCTCTTTTCTAGATCTAAGTCTCAGTCCCAATGAGATGGAGCGCAGTGAAGCACTTAACTAAAACCATAGGCTCAGTAATAGTAATCAACATTAAACATTCTTCCTTGACCTTCATAACAATTTCATGTAGTAGGTACTGTTCTAATGACTAGGAGGGAAAACACTGGTCCTAATGCTGTCTCACTTACAACAGACTGTTAATTGAAACAATCTGTTACTAAAGCTCCTCATTTTTATAATATACATTATAATAGAATCAGCAATAATAACAACAATAATAATAATAATTAAAATAATAAATTAACAAGCTGTTTAATCCATTAGTTGTCCAATATAGACACATTTTATATATACGTTAGACATTTGCTATTCAATCCGTCTGGCAGTCTTCATGACTGTTTTCTAATTGAAAGGGATTCTTGGAGAAGAGGGAGGAAGAGGGATTTCCACTAATTTTTCCACCAGGATAAAGAAAGAAGGAAATTGTTCCTTTATAATGCCCAGTGTCCTGTTGAATTATGGGAACCCATAAGCCTTGCAAGAAAGTTCTTACATCACCTTTTAAGTAACAAAGTGATGATAATAACATTACCTCCAGTAGAAGGCAGGCAGAAGTTTCAAGAGCAGTGAGTTAAACAAGGCAACTCTGCTGAGGATTCGTGAATGTCCGCTCCCAGCCCTGTTCCAGGCCCTCTTTGACCCTTCAGCCTTCCCTGGAGGATAGGAAATGTCAGCCAGAATCCCTAAGTCTTCATTCCTGCCTCAGATTTCACCCACTTCCAATAATCTCAGTGAAGGCGCCAGCTTTCCCTGACATGTACTACATGTCCAGCAGCAACACAACATGCATGTCAATGTAAGTCACAGCAAAGAGAAGGTGACTAGGTCATATTTTAATTTTTCTTTCCATACCAACAAATGACATAAGTGAGACTCCTTTGGGTGTACAGTTGACACCATCATGAATACAAAATGAATTTATTATGATTAGTGCTTTCACCTAGAATATGACATTATTCATGATTGATGGACTGCTTAGAATAAAGCTACAACCTTTCCTAAAGTGGCCAGGTGACCTCACATCCACTTCATTAGCAGTATTCCCTGAACTGTATTTATGTAAATGAGAAAGTATCATAAGTCTACTTCATCCCTTACAATTTAGCACGACTCTGTGTAACTTTCTCATACAAACCAAAACACAATTTTTTTTTTCATTTCATGTAGTTCACAACATCTATTTTACTTGGAAAATGAGTACACTAAAAACAGATGAAATGCTTGAAAATTACCATAAAATAGGTAACGATTAAACTTCAGTGGTATTAAGGATTATTTGCACCCTTTGTGTTATCAGAAACTTTGTTTAACTCCATGTTAGAGGAACAACTGTTGAGCCATTCTAACATGATTAAAAATGATGTTTTCACTATGTATGTGTAATATCTTTAGGAAGAAAATAAAACCTCTGGTCATCCTATGTGGATTTTTTATCATTCCACTGAATTGAACTATATCTGACCTGTAGAGTCACAATGTTGACTGGTGTTTGGAAATTGCTGAATACATAAGGATGAGATTTTAATTTCTTTTTAGGCCCATATAGAAAACAAACTAGGAATCTGCACAACTTTGAGTTCTCATTGTGTTTTGCTTCTGTCCTGGTTCCTTTGAATATAGTGTTTTTCAGAGACTGATTGTTTCTCTACTGATACTATAACAAACATGCATCTGTCTTTCTAGCATGATTTTGGCCTATGGACAAAATTTAAGACCTCACAAAAAATTAGTTTTGATATGCTGAAACAAAAATATCACACTACACAGATGTCAAAATGAAGAAGAAGAACTGAAATAATTAAATTTTCTTTGTCCAAAACATTACATATTTATATCAAAATAATAGACACTTATGAATTATTTGAGACACAAACTTATGCTTTCTATCTGCACTGGAGTCTATATTACGGTGAATGAAAACTAACAACAGGTGTAAATTGTTTAGGGGAAGCACACTGTTTCTCAGCAATGGTTTTATTTTATCTTTTATTTTAAATTTGTTGGTACATTGTAGGTATACAATGTGATGGCATACATCCCTGGGATTTTATACTTGTACATGACATATCTTGCTTCTTATTTTTACCCTTTTCCCTGTCTTCCTTCAAACTCTACCACACATCCTCATTTATAACAACTTTGTTCCCATCAGTTTCCTTCACCTGTCATATTGGTTTCCTTTCCCTTCTGTCCCCCCTTTCTTTTTTGTTCCCCTTCCTCCTTAACAATTTTTTTCCTATTTCACACTGTCTATTATGCATTATGGTTATCATTTACATTTTCAGTTTCTCACACCACAGAAAAAATTTGGTGTTTGCACATATATGTCTTATTTATTTCACTTAAACATATGGCCTCAATGTGCATCCATTTAGCTATAAGTATCTTAAGTTTATCATTCTTTATGGTTGAGTAGTACTCCATTTCACTTTTTAAAAAGCCCACATTGTCATTATCCATTTACCTGTTGATGGGCATTTGGGTTGTTTCTAATATTTAGCTATTAAAAAATGTGCCATTATAGGGCCAGGAATTTAGCTCAGTGGTTCCAGCGCTTGTCTTGCAAGTGCAAGGACCCGAGTTTAACTCCTAATAACCACATACAATAATACTGAACGTGGAGACTCAGTGCCACATACCTCGGAGTCAGACGTGGTGGCTCACAATTGTAATCCCAACACTCGGGAGGCAGAGGCAGGAGGATTGCTGTGAGTTTGAGGCTGAGCTCAGGGTTAGCCTGAACTGCAAAGGAAGACCCTATCTCAAAAAAAAAAAAAAAAAAAGCCCCACTATAAACATGGGTACATTCATATATCACTGTATATGATGTTTTTAATTCTTTTAGAAAGATACCAAGCAGAAGAATAGCTGGGTCAATGGGACCTCTAAACCTAGTGTTCTGAGGAATATCAATGCTGATTTCCACAGTGGCTGCATCAGTCTACATTCCCAACAACACTGGAGAAGGGTTCCTTTCTCCCTAGAGTCCCACCAGTATTTGTTATGATTTGATTTCTTCGTAATTGCCATTCTTTCTGGAGTGAAGTGGAAATTCAGTATTCTTTGCCTCTGCATATCTGGGAGGATTGGTGATGTAAACTTTTTTTTTTTTTGTCTTTTATTAGGTCATGTTTGCAGTTTGTGAAGTTTTCAATTCCCTTCCCCTTTCCACTCAGCTCCTTCCCTCCACCTCTAAGTCCTCTTTCCCCACTTTCACTCTTGTTATTATTATTATTATTATTATTATTATATTATTATTATTATTTTGAGACAGGGTCTTGCTTTTGTAGTTCAGGCTGGCCCTGAGCTCAGCCTTGAACTCTGAACATTTTTTCATATGTGTATTTGCTAGTTCTATTTCTTCATCTGAGAAAAATCTACCCATTTCAGTTGCCCATTTTTAAATTAGGTCTTTAAATTTGAGGGGATCTGATTTTTTTTTTTTTTTTGAGACAGGGTCTCGCTTTGTGGTTCAGGCTGGCCCTGAGCTCAGCCTCCAACTCACATCACAGCAATCCTCCTGCCTCTGCCTCCCGAGTGCTGGGATTATAGGCGTGAGCCACCACACCCGGCACTGTGGTATGTGGTACTGGTTGCTGTTGGGTGTGGGTCTCCACATCCAGTATTGTTATGTGGTTACCGGGGAATCAAACCCGGGCCCTTGCGCTTGGAAGACAGGCGCCGGAACCACTGAGCTAACTCCCCGGCCCGATCTGATATTTTTAAGATCTTTGTGTATTTTAGAAATGCAAAGCCATTTTCTAGAGGAATAGTTAGTAAAAAAATTTTCCCACATTGTGGGTTGCCCATTCATTCTGTTAGTGGTTTCTCTTGCTGTGCAGAAATTTTTTAATAGAAGGAAATCCTAGCTGTTGATTCATTCTACTAATGTATATGTAACTGAAATTTTGTTCATGAAGTCTGAAACACTTCATGAATACTAAACCAATGATTCAAAAATTCTAAATAACATAATAGAAGACGATGAGCCTTACAACTCCATGAGCCCCAACAGTGAAGCCACTAGGCAAGGCAAAAATTAAATGGAAAGGGGTGGATAATAAAATAAAAGAGTCAACAACAGGAAAACATAATGACAGAGATAAGTCAATACATATCAGTTAAAACCACTAATGTTAATGACCTCAATTCACTATGTACTACACTAAAATCAAAGTGGATTAGAGACCTAAGTATTTAAACAGAAGCATTAAACCTGCTGCAAAGTAGTTTAGGTAGATTTATTGGATAAATTGGCACAGAGTAAGACTTTATGAACAAAACCTCTGTAGCTCGAGAATTAGCAGAAGGATTCAAAAATTAAGATCTCATCTTATTTAAAACTTCTGTACAGCAAAAGAAACCACCAGCAGAGTGAAAATGTAATCTAAAGTATGGGGAAAACATTTTAACAGCTGTTTCTCAAAGGGCTACTATCTAGGGTACATAAAGAGTTTAAAAAATAAATCCTCCAAATTTAAATACCCCATTCAAAAATGGACATCTGAAATGAACAGTGACTTTTTAGAGGAAGAAGTAAAACCAACTAAGAAGCAAAGTGAAGAAATGTTCAACATCACTCTCTGGTCATTCAAGAGATCCAGATGGAAACAACACTGACATTTCATCTCAGTCCACGAAGAATGGCTGCTGTTGTGAAATTAACCAGCGAACAAATGCTGGCAAGGCTATCGGGGAGAAAGGAACTCCTCTGTACTGTTTGTGGGAGTGTACACAGGGGCAATCACTGTGGAGATCGCTGTAGAGATTCCTTTAAAAAGTAGGGCCTGAGATCCCATTTGACTTTGTTATTCCCCTGATAGGGGAATACATGAAAGAAATAGAAGAATCATATCATAGTGACATATGCCCACCTATGTTCATAGCAGCTCAGTTTGTGATAGCTAAATCTTGAAAACAACCCAACTGCCCATCACCTGGAGACTAGATAAAGAACATGCAAATTTTATTAATGAAATGGAGTGTTACTCTGCCATAAAGAATGCTTGTATCATTTATACTCAAATGGACATGCCTTGAGGACACTCTGAAATGAAATAAACAGGTCACAGATGTGTAAATACGGCATCTTTTCTCTGGTATGAAAAACTAAAGATGTAAATGACTTATAAAATGTATGATAGATATTGTGAAATAAAATATCCAAAGGGAAAAAGAGGGTAGGAGTAAGTAAAGAAGGGAAAGAAAAAACTGATGATAAAAAAGGAAGCAAAGCTTATGTCTATAAAGGGCAGGGAAGTGCAGGGTGTGCAGGGGAATAAAAAAATGAGAATAAAGTTGTGTCATATACTCGTACAAATTCTCAACGTCTAGTGTGATCAAGATGTGTATATAAAATGTATCAATAAAATTAATTTTAAAAATAGAATGGCAGAATGGTTTACTAAACAAGATGTAACAAAGGCTGTATATAAGAAAGACCACTGGAAAAGATATCCATAGACTGACAGTAAAAAGATGGAAAACAGTTTTCCATGCAACAGGAACCTACAATAAAGCAGCAGTGACTATCTTATTTGCAGACAAAGTAAATTTCAAACTGAAGTTAGTGAACAGAGACAAAGTCACTACATCCTTATAAAAGGAACAATCCAAGAGAAAGAGATGAAAATCATAAATATTTTTACACCCAATACTAGTACACCTAACTGTACAAAACAATTATTAGTGTACATGAAAAACCAAGTAAGTACGAACACAATGGTAGTGGAGGACTTCAGTACACCAGAATTTCAACTGTCACAAACAGGCAGATCAGTTAGACAAAAATTCAACAATGAGGGCCAGGGAGTTAGCTCAGTGGTTCTGGCACCTGTCTTGCAAGCTCAAGTACCCGGGTTCAATCCCCTGGTAACCACATACCATACTGGGTGTGGAAACTCACGCCCAGCAGCAACCAGTACCACATACCACAGTGCCGGGCGTGGTGACTCACGCCTGTAATCTCAGCACTTGGGAGGCAGAGGCAGGAGGATTGCTGTGATGTGAGTTGGAGGCTGAGCTCAGGGCCAGCCTGAACCACAAAGTGAGACCCTGTCTCCAAAAACCTTTTTAAAAAAAATTAAACAATGAAATATTAGAATTGAACCAAACTTTTGAACAAATTGCCTTACAGAATATTTCACCCCACAAAATCAGAACACACATTTTTTAGCTAAGTTTTTAGACCAATAGCTGGAAACTTTGCCACTCCATCCGCACTCTGACTTCGATGTGTTATTAATCTTGAGTAGCTATTTGATATTATTGTTGTATCTTAGTTTTTATCATTTGAAAAGATAATATCCTTCTATTTTATTCCCCTGGCTTTTCTTATTGAAACAAATCATATGTTGTATATGGAACTATTTCCAAAAAATATAAACTATAAAAAAATCAAATATTTTAAATTTTAATACTATTTAAATTATTTTCATTGTACAATGTAGGAAATTCATATACCAGAAGCAATGGTCATTAATCCAAGCAAATATTTATTGGGAGATTTTTCTGTGTCCTATTGCAGAATGTAAAATAAAATTGATCATGTCTACAATAAAAATGAAGACATGCACATACAAACTAAGATATTTAAGATAGATAAAGGGAAGTGGCATAGTAGTTGAATTAAATATAGGTAAAGAAAAGCATATAGTCTTCTCAAAGAAAGTTTTCTAACTAGACCTTAAAGTATGGTTGGATAGAGATGTAAGAAGGGATAGGGAAGTAAGTATTTTCATTGTAAGAATAGTCACCCCACACACACCATGGTATTCCATTTAGCTATTTATTAGTGGAGATGATGGCAATTTGGAGAAAATATTCACTAGTAAATATTTGCTAAGTGCCTATTGTGTGCCACGCACTTTTTCATGTGCTGGGAAATAACAGTACCAAGACAGGCTAATCATCATTGCTATAGTCTACATTATAAATACATGCCATGAAATGTCCCTAGACCATGATCTTTCCCACAATACCCTTCTTCATAATTCTATAATTCTTGTCTTTTTATTTCTTCTCCTCCTTTTTCCTCCTCTTCCTCTTTTCTTCTTCTTCTTCTCCTTCCAGAGATCATTACTTATAGTATTTTTAAGTTTTCCTCAGATAATTCAAATGTACAGGCCGATTAAAAACCATTCACATAATCAATAATCTGAAGAAATATCTTGCTTTTAGTTTTGTTTACTTCTCTTTGCAGTTTAGATAAATAAATAACTTGCAATAACTTCTACATTTGTCATAATCCACTCAAAAATTCATAGAACTATTCAACATCAGATCTGGGGACAGGTAAGAGAAGGCCTGAGGAAATCAAATTGATAGTCATAGAGTAATCATTTGGAGGTGGTACTGAGGATTGTCAAGAACCATTTCTGACTGATTCAAAGCTGAACACTTGAGGACCCTTAAGGAAATGGCTCTTAAGGTAATTTAACATACTGGGAGACACAACTGAGGACACCACACATATGTTATGCAATTACATAAGGACGTGATGATGTAAGGCTATGGAGTGGTGTAAAGGCTGAGGAATAAAGATATTTGTTCTTGTTCTTATTGCTGTCAGCTCTGTTTGTCTTCTTTACCCTCAGAACCTTACCCATGAAAATATTTATTCATCCTTCCACCCTCAACAAACAGTGCAGTCAGCAGGATGAGGTGAGTGTTCCCTTGGCGTTGGTGGAAACAGCCTGATGGCAATGGAGGTTCCTGAGGGTTACCAACATGCTTCCCTGGGCTTGCTTTGGGGACCTGTAACCACCTTTTAGCAGCATGTGGAGGACTGGGAATCAGTCCACTTGATAGCTGAGGATGTGTTGAAGGCCTTAAAAATACAGGAGAGGCAACCGCAACCTGGTCATGAATTGGTGGAGTCAATAGCTAGACTGCTTTTTACTCATTTTTGCTATATGAGGCAAGAAGCAGAAGACCTCTTCCGGTGGTGGGCCAAGTGCAATGCACATAAGAGAACCTGGAATGAGTGGCTGACACAGAAGTCATGTTTCGGACATAGGATGCACTACTTCTTCCAAAGGTATAAGCTTCCATCACCAGAAGAGGTCCTTGGTACTGCATGCAAGGCCTACTGTTTGGCCTTAGTAGAAGCAAAGGAACCCCTAACCCAAAGAGGGAGATGAGGGAACTGCCCACATCTGCTCATCGCACACTGTATATGGCTTACACAGAGATGGAGTTATAAGAGCTGGTGAAACAGTTAAAACAAAGGTGGGTGACCCATGTGTTAAAAGTTAAACCCGCTGGAGTTGTCCCACCTAGTCAACATAGCCAGCACCCTTTATGCAACAAGTTTTGCAGGATGTTCAGAGGTCACTCCTGTGGGCAGGTAACCAGACTTTGATAAATTGGTTGAGGGCAACACCTCACCTGATTTGGGTTAATCCAGGTGACTTTCCAGAGCAAGTTACAAAATGGATAACCTATTTATCCTTAGTAACTGTGCTAATGGAAACTGGCATGCAACAAATGATGTTTCCTGTGCAGTATCATAGCCTTGATGAAGAATTGCTTGCAGCGCACATAGAGGACTTGATCTTGGATAGTGGACCTGCTGGCTGCCAGCTAGCTACAGATAAAGCAGGTGAACAACCTTTAGATGTGTTACTGACTCTGTGCTGCCAGCTGTGCCCTGAGCAGCAGTACATCAGCCTTGCCAAATGGCAATGGGTGTCAGGCATTTGGCCCTGTGTCCTTATGATGTCTGTATTTCTCTGCTTGCTGAACAGACACTGGAGGTACAGATATTGACTGGTGCACAACTTGACATCATGCAGGGAGAATTCCATTTGTGAATCCACATGGTGAAAACCACTGTCCTCATTGACATCATCATCCTCACCACCGACCACACAGCTGTTCAGGTTGTGTCTGTAAAGCAGTATTGGCTGCCTAGAGGTCATGAGCAAATAAGACAGACTATTTTGAAGCTGGAAGAAGCTGGTGATGTACCCTGACACAGGCTTTTCATTTCCCTGGTGTGGCCTGTGTGGAGGGCAGATGGAATATGACAAATGACCATGGATTACCAGGAAAAGAAAAAAGCACCCCCTCCCCACACACACATTATACACAGTTTTACTTAATGTTGTAAACCTGATGGACTGTCTCACCTTGATTATGACAAATGCATTTTGTGAATTCGGCCAAGGCCTTCGTCTCCACTGCCATCATGCCTGACAGGCAGGACCAGTTTGTGCTCACCTGGGAAGGCAGAAGGTGGGCCTTCCAGGTGTCTCTACAAAGCAATCTACATAGCCCCATTATGTCATGTCCTAGTGGCCTGAGACTCGACCACCTGGACAAAGCCATGCTCTGGATTGCCTTTTCACTATATTGAGGGTATTATGCTAACCTCTGATTGTCTTGCACATTTGAAAGCTACTGCGTATAGTCTGAATGAAGCTTTGTTGACCTGAGTTTAAGCTTTAATTCTTTCTGCATCAGAGCCTGTGTGGCCAGGAGGTAAGATGATTCCAGCTACAATGCTATCACAGGATGAGCATGTGGCTGGCATCCTCTCAGAAGGGCTATAACTTCCTATAATGACTTCTCTTTCTGCCTTGTCCTTCTAACCAAGGTGAGTCATGCTAACAGCATTGTCTCTTGCCACATACATTTGCCCATATACACCAACATTTGCATTGTTGGGTGTATCCTGAATTCCTGATCAATGCAGCTGAGTGTCTCTCACAACCTTCCCACTAGGACTGGAGCTTATTGTATATAATAGTTAGGGATGGATGACAGGCAAAAGAATAATATTGCTGGATGGATACAGGTTGCACTACGAGAATATTCATGTCAATAATATGATGTTTGGGGCCAGGGAGTTAGCTCCCTGGTTCTGGTGCCTGTCTTGCAAGTGCAAGGACCCAGGTTCGATCCCCAGTAACCACATACCATACTGGGCATGGAGACTCACCTCAGCAGCAATCAGTACCACATACCACAGTGTCGGGCATGGTGGCTCACGCCTGTAATCCCAGCATTTGGGAGGCAGAGGTAGGAGAATTTCTGTGATGTGAGTTGGAGGCTGAGCTGAGGGACAGCCTGAACCACAAAGCGAGACCCTGTCTCAAAAAAGCTAAAAAAAAAAAAATAATAATATTATGATGTTCCTTCATTATAGTGATGATTTTGTGTGTGAGGGTCAGCTCCATGGGCTGCTCATAAGAAGTGACACACACACCCCTGACATTTGAGGGTGTGGGATGTAGGAAATCACTTCTGACTGATTCAAATCCCAGGGCACATGAGGACCCTTAATGACATAAGTACACATGTGCACAACAGGGAGTACTTATGTAAGCATGTCTCAGCATAGACTATGGTCGTGCATTAAGTGATTATATGAAGACATAATGATGTAAAGCTGTGTAGAGGCTTATATAATGGCTGAGGAATAAAGACTTGTTCATGTTGCTGATATCAGCTCTGTGTGACTCCTTTATTCTGTGGACTTCACCTGCATATATGCCCTGTCAGCCTCCCAGCACTGAGTAAGCTAAATAGGGAGGTATAGAAATATAAACATGGTTTTCTAGATAAGAGTCACCACTTTGTGGGAGACCAGAGGCGCACTGAGGCCCAATTGGCTTCCTCCATGAGCACACAGGAGAAAGCCTGCACCCAGGAGTGCAGGTTGCAGGTTGCAGGTTCTAGAGAAAAGTTAAGACACTTGAGGTTAACTTATTTACCAGAATATGTACTAGTGCATATTGGAAAATGGATCAGTCTTGTGTTACTTTGATTGCTTGTTCTCATGTAATGGTGAACAAAGGCAAATTGAGCCAAATGCTAAGGGTTCCCTGCCCACTAAGCAGTGAGAGCCCTACTGGCTGCCCAAATGTTAAACTGACTCTATGTCTCTGTCCCCTTGTCAGGAAAAACAAACTAGATCTCCCACATGTGGTGTCTGGGTGGGTAAAACAAAGGAGTGGGCTGGCTCCCCATGGGCAGAACCTGTGGCAAGAGAGACCTGGGATCAGTGGTGAAGGCCAGCCTGGTGGTCAGCTACACCACTTTACAATGGATCGGGATCTTCTCATCTAGTACAACTTTGATTTTCCAATCTATAAACCTGAAAAATCATTAGCTCTCTCTTGCTTACCTAAGAAGGGTCTATAGAGAATCAACAGAGAGAGTATCAACTAAAGTGAACTGTAAAATTAAAAACTGCAACATAAATTTGAAGGATTGTGTCCTAGGAGCCAATGCAACAATAGCAAGAAAAATTAGTGATACAATGTCCCAAGCAATGTCTTTACGTCAAATTTAGACATGATAGTGAATGCCAAGCTATTAGATGTAAACATCAATAAAACCATTTTTCTTTATCTGAGTTATTTATGTTATATTCTTTACCACCAAGATTTTGCTACAGAACCCTACTGGAAATTGTCATTAATAAAGGTAGGAAATACCAGGGATTTAGCTCAGTGGTTCCATTGCCTACCTTGCAAGCCCAAGGGCCCAGGTTTGATCCCTGGTAACCACATACAACAATGCCAGTTGGTCGTTGTGACTCATGCCCACCAGTAATCATTACCACACACCACAGTGCCAGGCATGGTGGCTTAGCTATAATCCCAGCACTTGAGAGACAGAGGCAGAAGGATTGCTGAGTTTGAGGCTCACTTGGGCTACATAGTGAGCTCAGGGCCAACTGGAACTACAAAGTGAGACCCCCCCAACTTCCACCCCCCAAAAAAAGGCAGGAATGAAAACCAGCAATCAGCTATTAACATCCAGATCAGATTATGCTAACATACTATGGGACCAAATAAGGTGAAAGAAGAAATAAAACATAGGAGGAGAAAAATCTTTAACAATTCATGAAGAAACCAGTAAATCTCATTGACATAAGATAAACTTCTTGGGCATAAGGCAGTGAAAACGGTGTTGATCTATTTGTCCGCTGATGTGACTCCAGGGTGTAATCTGTCCAGCTGCTCAATATCAGGACAGCCACATGGACACCACCTCAGGGAAGATAAATAGAAAACCTCTTAGTCAGGGAGATAAACACAATTGCTGCTGCTATTTCTTACAAGGAAACCCTGCCAATTGTCACTGTGGGAGGGAAGAGGCATCACTGAAATATTCTGAGGTTCTGAGAGTTAAAAACAAACAAAAAACCTGGACACAAACCCAAGGAATGACAGGACATAGAGAGCAATAAGCATGACTGGAACTAATTTTCTCAAGGTGGTTGAAGGTATGCCACTGGATTTCATTATGTAGTGCATGGACCAAATTCGAAAAGGATGGTGTGATCAAAAACCTTGTATGATATGACATGTTAAATACTGTTTGGTGTGACATGCAAACTATCCTTATAGGTCAGAGAAAATCAAAAGTAGGGGTTGCAGGGGAGGGGTTGATGTCTCAGTCAATTCATCCACAATCCATACTCTACTCAAACTGGCAGAAATCAGCACAATATCCATGCAAAAGTCCAATTTTTACAAAAGTGGGCAAGAAATATGGGGGAAGACAACTAGCTTTTGAAGTAAAGTTTTGACCTTTTCAGAGATTTCAGTCAAGTAGTGTGCTAAGTAGAACCAATCAGGATGTTTCAGGGGAAAACCATGACTTTTAAAAATTTTTTAAAATTTTTTTTAAAAATTGAATTCTTCATTGGTAGATTTCATATACATCTCACGATCACACTAGACATTGAGGATTTGTACAGTATATGACATGACTTAATTCTTATTTTTTCCTCTTTCACTTGCCCTCTCTACAATCCTCCACCCCCTATATACATATTCTTTGTTTCCTTTATTAACATCACATGTTTTTCTTTCTCCTTGTTACCCCTACCCCTTTCTCTCTGAATATTTTCTATTTCACAGTATCTGTCATCATCTCTAGAACTCACTTACAACTTCAGATTCTCATATCAGAGAAAATATATGGTACACACGTATCTGTGACCTATTTATTTCACTTATGAGTGTTTTCTCCAGGTATGTCCATTTGAGTATAAATGACTCAAATTTATCATTCTTTATGACAGAGTAATGTTCCATTTTATTAAAACACACACACACACACACACACACACACACACACACACACACACACACACACCAGTCTCAAGTTGATGAACATTTTGATAGTTTCCAAGTTTTAGCTATCACAAATTGAACTGCTATAAACATGGGTATACATATGTTGCTATGATATGAATCTTCTAATTCTTTTGTGTATATCCCTAGCAGGGGGATAGCAGGGCAAAATGAGAACTCTAATCTTAGTTTTTCCAGGAATCTCCACACTGATCTGTACAGTGGTTGCAAAGTGTACACTCCCACCAACAGTGGAGAAGGATTCCTTCCTCCCCATAGCCTCACCAGCATTTATTGCTGGTTAATTTTGCAATAACAGTCTCTCTTTTTGGAGTGAGATGGAATCTCAGTGTTATTTTCATCTGCATCTCTTGAATGACTAGTGATATTGAGCATTTTAATTATTAATATGAATTGTGTTGTTATTTACCATGTAGGTATTATTTCAGCAATTGCAACATGAGGCACAATCCTAATGCACAGAGTGGAAAAGGAGACACAGAAGGCCTGACCCCTAAATAATGGCACCACACAAAAATAGAACCCCAAAGTAGAAAATATATGCCTTAAAAAAATCCTAGTCAGCAAATAAAGGAACAGAAGCACAGAGACTTCCTAAAATGTTGGATCAAGAAAGGCCACATCACTTTTATCATTCTGTCACCTATGATTTGCCTGGAGAGAGATCTTTCCTCATTACACTATCCTTGGATATCTATCAGTAGAGTCAATTATGTTTTGGTAACATTTTTTTTTTTGAGACAAGGTCTTGCTTTGTAGTTCAGGCTGGCCCTAAGCTCACTATGTACCCCAGGCAAGCTTTGAACTCACAGCTATTTTCCTGCCTCTGCCTCCTGAGTGCTGGGATTACAGGCATGAGCCAACATACCCAGCATTATTGTATGTAGTTGCTGGGGATTGAATTTGGGCTCTTGAGCTTGCAAGGCAGGGGCCAGGACCACTCAGCTAAATCTCCAGCCCATGTTTCATTAATTCTTAAGAAACTTGTTTTTCTTTCTCATTAGTTGCAGTCCTGAGACTAGAATGGGAGCTGTCTTCCGAGTGCTTCTGAGATATTTTTGCCCTTTTTTATGCCTAGAGGAAGGATTTATTCTGGGGCTCCAGAGATAGGCTGCTTCATTAATTAATATTTTGATATGTGTGCAAAAGTACTATATGCAGGTAACTGATGTGGTTTTATAATTTTCATCAAAATGTTTCACACCAGGACCTACATTCCTATTACTTGGAGTGGACTGTTTATCAAGCTATCCTGGGAGGGGTGGAGCCAAACTGTACATGGGCTCTAGGGACCTATATTAAAATAATTATCAGCACAGTAAACCAAGAAAAAGTCAAGTGTTCTGTCTACAAAGATGAAAACAATTCTTCTTTGGCTTGGTGTTGAGATTTCCTTGGTCAAGTATTTGCTTTCTTCACCTTTTCCCTGGAAGAATGTGCATAGTGAAATAGCGGCAGCATTCTCAGATCATATAACATACATGTGTTTAAATGGTAGTAGTGTCCCCAGATCAGATGACATTCAGATATACTGGTTCTAAATCAGATCAGTGAAATCTATTAAATTGGAGAACGTAATCCTCATCTTTGTCCAACAACACTGGCAGCCATTTACCAGTGGGTTCTTTAAGAGATCTATAAAGTGGGTGTTGATGGTACCCAAAGCAGGCATTAATAATCTTTACTGGAACAGAATGAATGAAGGAAGCTGAAAACTTTGTTTGGTATAATTATAGTTTAATGGATTTTATTACATCCTTGAGTTGACATTTAAAAAGCATACAAAACCAGTCAGTTTCAGGGAATGAAAAACAAAATACCTAAAACCAGCCATTTATGTTGGAAGCAGGTGATCACCATCGACTGACTCAGTTTTCCATAGTCTCACCAGCTGGTTTGGCATTTTGCAGACAGAATTTGAATAAGTCCATCTCCCTTCTCTCTGTCCTGAGTTAAAATGGCAGTGTTTGCATTTAGAACATTTTAGAGAATTGATAACTTTATAAACAATTAGCTTCTTAAAATATTCACTTTCCCAAAAGTATACTGATTGATTGTTCTGAAAAGCAGCAGTTCCCTCATTGGCAGTGGGTACAGAGACCATGGAACTACACTGACCCTGTCTTCCTTTGTTTCCAGTTTCTACTTTTCCATCTGCCATTTAAGTGGTACATAAATTTATTTGAAATATCTTACCTCCATTTAGGTGCCTATCAGGAGAAATGGAAATGTCTGTTCCAAACTTATCAAAAATTTCTTGAAAGCAATTTTTATTTAATTAAAGAAGAGAGAGGAAAAAAATCCAATCATGTCACAGGCAGGTGGAAGGACACCGCAGGCAGGACTGTTTTCCAGTGGCATCCAGCAAGATAATGAGTCCATGTCTATGGAAATTGATTCATTAATATTTCATTGAGGCAGCTTCAGAGCAATTCAAGAGCCAGCTCCCAGGAATTCAATCACTAAATTCAATGAATTGTTGAGCTTCAAATTCCAGGGGGGTAGAAATATACATATCTTTGTCGTGTGTGCCTATTTATACATACTGATGTGACGCCTATATGTATGAGGACATAGGTACATGTATTAATGCACAGCACAAGCAAGAGAACATCACTGTTAGGCTCAAACACAGTCTCACCTGATTTTATTTCACCTTATTATTTATTTAGGAAGAATCTTCAAATTTTTTTAATGCTCTGCTTAATATTACTTTCCATCTGTTCAATACTAGTCTTAGGAAACAAATTAACAAAAAGAGTGAGTCACAACTAGTTCACTGGAAATCACATATTTATCATTGGAAGCCCTTCGATCGATGGCTAGAAGATAAAGATGGCTCCCAAGATCACATGCTGAGTCTAGAAAAAGAGGAGATGAAATATTTAATGGAGAAAGGGCTGCTAGTTTGGGGGCCGAAGAGCCAATTTACTATGTTATATACACATCAAGATGGGCCAGTTAGGGAAATAGTTTCAAATTATCACGTCGGCTAAGTAATTGGTCTTTGGATGCCCCTAAACACCAACCTATAAATAATTTTATTTTCATTTTGGATCAATGTCTTCTAGCCCTTGTCTAACTAACCAGTATTGATGTCTTTTTAATTAAACCATGCGTGATATGCTCGCTTGGCAGTGGGGCATACTGAGTGTGCATGTGAGGAATTCCAGAGAAGGTAATTATGCTATTTGTCACTGTCATGATTAATGTGTGACAGCTGTTATGACAGCTGTGCCACTGTTTTGTCACAATACTCTGTTCATCCATAACAAAATTAGCTGTCGTACTCAAAGGTACATACTCACTGCTCGCTCTTTCTGAAGTCAACAATGAGAAAATCGAGAGGGAATATTACATGAACTCTGTGACAAACAAGAAAAGCGACATCTTTATTTTTTTTCTTTAAATGATGATATAACCTGCCTGCATTGGAAATGCAGATAGCTCACCTCTAGCAAACAAGCTGTCACAAGGAGCCAATCCGCCACTAATCTAGCTAACAAGGTCTCAGTATGCAAGGGGTTTGCTTCATAATTTGAATCTGCCTTGTCAGGCAAGCCTTTTAGATGTTACCCAAATTAGCACTGGCTGGAGCTGTTTCTGCCTGTCAAGGCGGGAATCTGCAAATGTGGAGTTATAATAGAAGTGTGCCATTGACTCACCCTTCTCTTTGGGCATCAGTCAAGTGGAGCAAAAGTGGGGGCTCTGCCCCATCTCCCTCAATATAGTCAGCACGGCCCCCCTGAACCCTGCATCCTTCACTGCGATAGATGTTCTCACAATCTGACTCCAAATAAAGATGTAAACTGTCAGATGAAGGCAGTTATTAATGGTAAACAGTCTAGTTTCTCATGAAGCCCTGAAACTGGACTATAAACTTGCAGGAGATAGTGATGCGGAGAGACAGATGGCTGCAGTAACAGCGTCATTATTCTATAGACTTGGAGGAAGTGGGTACTGCATATGTTCCATAAATTTGAAGAGGAAAAGAGCCCACATAGAGATTTATATAATGAAAGAAGAACACTGCCACCAGACACCCTGAGTGCCACAGGAAGAAAATGTCCTACAGCAGATACGCACATCTAAATGGACACATCTCATCTTTTAAAGGGAGAACACCTGCAGCTGTTATTTTTGCCACAGATAATCAATTTGAGATACTAATAATTTACTTAGATGTGCTGATGAGCAACAAATATAGTGTGTGCTTTTCTGAGAATGCCGTTTGAGTCAGACCCGTCTGCACTTGCGCTCTCTCTCTCAAGCTTCCTCTCCAAAAGCAATCCTGGAACAGGAAAGTGATTTCAAACAATTATAATTATTACAAAGGAAGTGTTAGCACTTGCTGCTGACACTTGGCAGTCATCAGTCAATGAAGGACTCAGACTGTTTCTCAACAATGACCTAACAGCTTGACAGTCTTAAATTTGTCCCTGATTTCTCTATATAGGAAGGGCAGACTCCACAAAAAACAAAACAGAACAAACAAACAAACAAACAAAAACCACTAAAAGACAATGAAAAGTTTGGGTTCCTGTTTAATAAATTTCAGATTAGTACATAGAGATTTTAACTCAGTTGCCCTAAGCTAGTTTTCTCAGTCTGTGATAGAAACATGAGCCCCAAGTAATTTCTCTCCCTTTTGATGAGTGTCTCCTTCTTACTTCACTCAAAGGAGACCCAAAGCATTTGTTGCTACATATTTCTGAGCATATAGCACTTATATGCTTCACACAGGGGTCTGGGATGAGGGAAGAGGTGGGTGTTTCTGTCTGCTGGATGTTGATCGGTTTGGCTATTTCAAGAAAGCAGCATTGCAACATCTGTTTCTTTTTATCCTGATCATTAGTTGTTCAAACCATACTCAGAGTCAACGATTACCTTCGATTCTATCTTTCATAAAACCTTTGATGAAATTTGATTTCATCAATTAATTGTTGGCTTAGTTGAGGACATCAATTGGGCATTTGACTGGTAAAATGATTTCTCATATGTTTTTCATACCCTTGGGCTCACAGAGACCAGGAAAAACTTGCCTGAATCTTTCATTCCTCACAGAATCTAAAAGATTACCTCACATACAGTAGGCCCTGTTGTTCAAATTTATGGAGTGGGTCAATTAATACATAATTGAATGTTGAGAACTGTTTATGTATTTATTTATATTCAAGTGACTTAGAAATTCAGGAGCTATTTAGGGTGTGCAATTTTTTCTATAAGTGAACATCAAATAAAATATTTAGACAGACAAAAGCTCCCAAATGATACCACTCAGACCACTTTTAAATCAACTGACATACCCAAGAGGGGTGTCAGATAATGGGATGCTGAAATAACCATAGTAAATTTCTCCTAACTCAAGGAGGTATTCCAACAAAAGAGAGAACTTCGTCTTCTCGAAAGCATGGAAGGTCTATGGAATGCCTTTCTGGATGGTCAAAAGGGCCTCCATAGATATTCACAGGTAGTACCAAATAGAATGCAATTTTTGCAGTTTGTGGGAGGCGAATTTTGCAGATGGCAATTACACTGGAGGATAATTGCACTTCCAGCGTTCCACAGGTCTGTGAAATTAGCAATTAAACACCGAAATAGCTAGAGCAATAGAAATATAACAGATGGGCCATGCGGAGCAATAGCAAGCTGATGCTTAGAACTCTGCAGTGAGGAGATAAGCTGGTACCAGGAACCTGAACAACCAGGGTAATGAGAAAGGGATTGAAAGTTTCCAAGAAGATGCAGAATTGGCTGAGGAAGGAAGAAGATTCTACTCAAAGCCTGTCAGAGTCTACATAGTCTTCTCATTTAGGGAGACTCAACACACAGCAGAGCCCATGAAAATTTGAATTGAATCTATAATTTTGTTTTTAGTTAATTGGTAATCTGAATATTTGTTCTCATTTTATGATTAAGATATAAGATATAACTTAATCACTAGTGTTTAAAGTCATAGTAATGCTTGGAGGCACCCAATCAGTGAACTGACCTTGATAACATATAAGCTACTGAGTAATGCCTTTTCCATTTATACATATCAGTCCTTGTGCAACAATTAATCTCCTGGGTTTCTCATTGATACAAGAAGGGAAAAAATAATTTTTTGAATGACATTACCTGGTTTTTTTTGTTGTTGTTCTATTTCTAAACTATAGACAGGCAGCTTCAGTGATCAGTTAATCTAATTAAACATGTGAAACTTGCTAACTCTAGCAAAGAATTTATCCTCCTCCTTGATGTAAAAGGACAGTCATTATACTGGTATCTTTATGCAAGCCTATTTAGAAATCTTTGTTAAGATCCAGTGGAGTCTTGGTGACAGGTTGAAATTATTTAAAGTTTTATGGTTTATATATGAGGCAAAGAGTCTAAGAAATTGGGTACATGGCCTTGTCACCTGGCTTGAGATGTGTGACTATTCTATCCTTCAAATAATGAAGTGGCACTCTAAAGCTACCCCTTTAATATATGCCAGCCTGACCTTTTTAACACCTCTAATAATTCCTCTAGTTATGCAGACCGTGTTTCTCCTTGATAATGAGAATGTACTCTTCTTACTCTCTATCAGGGATGTGATCAGTTCACCTATCTGGTGGTTCTCAGACTGCTGCACACTGGAATTTTCTAGTGAACTTTAAAGTCTGTGGGTGCCTGGTCCTTGACCTCAGAGGTTCTGATTTAATTGGTCTGGATTAGAGCTCCTGGGTGCTAGGATTTCTAGAAATCTCATGGGGTATTCTAATACACAGCCAAAGTTGAAAACTATTGCCATAGCTGAATGCTACCTTATGGTTAATGTATATACAGCCATGTGACAAGTTTGTTGTGGTGCAGATTCTCATCCAGTGAGTGGGGTGGGGAGGCTGAAGCTCTGCATTTCTAAAAAACTTCTTGGCAACACTTGGAAATATGCTCCTTGATATAAACCCCAACTGAGTAGCAGGTATATGGATCATTCTGACTCTTCCAAGTCGAGGTCTACATTATTGCCCACGCAGAATGAGTGGTGATGATTAAGTGGAAATAACTGTGTTTCTAGTCCAACATTCTTTTAATATTATATCCCAATTAAATCAGACAGGCATGAGTAGGGTAAGAACATCAAGCAGTGAGAAAATTCTTTCAAAATTAAGATTCGCAGATACGCATGAAAAATCAGAATGGTCTGTGTTCAAAATTAGTTCTTGAGTTTTGGAGACAAGTAAAAAGCACAATTTCCTTCTGCACATATGCAGGGTACTTTGACACATTATTTTTCATGATTCTGAACATATTTATGTGTTGGTTGTTGTCTATGTGAGGTTTTCCCAGCTGGAGAGGGTGAGGCGCAGAGTCAAGCACAGACCCTGGGGAATGTTTCTGGAACTTCCGATTTATTCAGGCTTAGGCGTCACATATATAGCAAAAGGTCACAGCGCGGGATGAAGGCTAGGAGGAAAGGAGGGTCTATCGGATTGACCTAGGGTTTTGCCCAATAAGAGAACTTTGTGAGTGGGTGGTCTATATGGCATTTGCTATGGAGGATGGTAAGGCGATGGGTGAGAGACAAAGAGGGGTGGGGCTACCAAGATGGCCACTGACAAGGTTCAACGTGTGGGAGCGAGTGTGCTCGAGCCCCTAAGGGTCTCCTAATCTGCAGGGAGATGGAGTCTCAACCTTTAGGCTCAGGAGACAGGCACACGGTTCACTTGCCCTAGCCAAACTTGAAGCTCTCCCTTATTTATGTATTTAGTGTCATGTGATAGTTTCATTGTGAAATGGAGTGTACTTACTGTATTATTCTGGATCCTTGGGACAGCCCCATATGAACAGGTTGGTTTCTTCAAATAAATATGACTTTGAAATGAGACATTCTTCCTTTGTCTTTAGATTTCAGTCTATATTAAAATCTGCAGGTCTCAAGTTCAAAGCTAGTTCCTTAAAAAATGCTTTTTGTAAAATGTTGGTATAGCCTCTGAATTCAGAATGAAGTGAATTTCAAAGATATAAGATTTTAATCCATGTGAGGTTTTTTTCTTTGCAAAAGAAAGGTGAAGGGGCATGGAAAACATGCATGTCTGGTCACTATTTCATAGAATAAAAAAGAAACTGTGATATTTGTATACCAGTGATATGCTAGCATTATCATTTATCTAAAACAAGCTTCAGCCAGCTGGGCATTGTGGACCAAATGCAGAACACTGCACAGTTTTACATGGCCCACAAACTGAGAAAAACAATTACTTTTTTATTTTTAAATAGCTGGGAGAAAATCAAATCAGGAATGATATTATATGACATGTGCAAATTTATAAATTCAGTATACATAGAGATTTATTTGAATATAGTCATGCTCTTTTATTTACAAGTTGTCTAAAGCTATTCTGTGCTGCAACAGCAGGGCTAAGTTTTTGGGAGACAGCATGGTTCAGAAAGCCCAAATTGTTTATTATGTGGGCTTTTACTGAAAACTTTTGCTGTCCTCTCAATCTAGAGATATTTTTATTTTCTGTTCCTTCATTTCTAAGAAGTTGAAAATATACTTTGTTCTGGAGATTATATTGGGTTCCCAAGTGCTGACTCCCTTCCACATTTGTGTACACTCACACACATATAGACACATGCACCACGCACCCCTGTTTGGTCTTCATTACATTCTGCCTCTCACTCCTTCTCTGACGTCCAGGAAGTCTGAACAGCATCTGCTGCTGAATGAATTCTCCTTTCCTGGCAGACAGAAGTTCTTTACGAAGGAAACTGAAGCTTGAAAACAGAATCACCTTTCTGTGTTGCATGGTGCCTCTCCTGGCACAGCTCCTAGCAGCCAGAGTGACTAACATATGCTCCAACTTTTCTCTCGGGCTTCTGGTGTGGAGAGCAGTCAGTCCATAAAGGAACAGACCTTGCTCCTGCCACAATTCTCTGTCAAGAAGGCCTGAGGCCTGAACATAGCAAAGAAAAATTTTAAATATGTGAATACATATGAGAGGGATTCAGTGTAATTTATCCAGTCTATGCAAAGCTTTCCCTTTTTTAAAATTTAAGTTAAAAAAATCCAGAACATTAATCTTGAGGATAAAGAATATTGTAGGTTCCCTTGCCTAGGGAATGACACGGTAATAAAAGGACTCACTGGATGTCCATAAAGAAAAAGGGAGAGAAAAACACCAGAAATAAAAGGTCTGGCTTCAGCTTTCACATTACTGTCAGGAGTTTGTCACTGAAGTGGTACTGATTACATAAGTATGTTAGTGACTTCGGATTTCAGAAGGAACATTTTCCTTGCAAAGACATTCTTGGACTAAGATTGAATGACTCTAGAGACAGACATAAAAATTACAAGATTCTGACACCTTTCACAACAGCTTGTTGAAGTGGGAAAAAAGAGGGAGAAGGGGAGGAAGAAAACCCAAACTCCATTGCTCAGTTACAACTCTGACTGTCATAATCGTGGCTTCCAAACTTGCTGGTCTCTGTTCCCTCAGCTGTTAAAGATGGACAGTCATGTTTCCTTAACTTCCCTCCTGGGGTATTCTGCTAGTCAAACTTTATACGTTCAACCCACTTGGTTCATTCATTATAGATATTTAATTTCTTATGATACTGGTATCATCACTATTGATCTTATGTACTGAGCACGATCTTACCACTGAGCCACTTTCCTTTCAATGCCCACAAAAGCAGAAATTTTAGATTTGGAAGAAAATTTATTCCCAGGTATCTATAAAAACTCAGTCCAAGAAAGGGTGATTCCCAGAGGCAACATGTTCATAGTGATGACTCTTTTTAAAGGTGAAGCACCTGAGGTGTGACAGGAAATGTGACACTACAGACCACTGTGTTCAGAGCAGAGTGGCAAATGTCTTCTTGGGAAACAAATCTGAAAAAAGCAGCACACAATGAACTCAAGAATTTTATTTCTGCAATTTGATAGTAGCTCTCTTTGCTTCTGTTGGCCATTGTTCTCAACTGAGTGGCAGTTAGAGGGAAGCTGGGCAGATGCAATATTGTACATGTTAAAGTATATACCTGTCAAAAAATAAAATTACAGGAAATTTAGTTATAGGTCTAGTTAGCTTTTGTTCACAATTCATGAATTATAGAAGGGCCCATTCTACAAAATATTTGGACTTCTGTGCTCTGCCATTAAGCTCTACTCCTAGCCCTCAATTTATAAACTAAAATGACAGTTATTGCTATGCAGTAACAGAACAGTGAGTTTTATTAGGTGAGAATAAAGATACAGAATTATAGGAAATGCTGATTGGTTAACACCAGTTGACTTCATATTTTTTTAAAGAGTTAAGAAGAGGACTTCATCATCGTGCTAGAGACAAATGACCTGTTCAGAAATTTGGCTATTGTATTTCTCCTCCTGATTCTCTGTATAGTCAGATAAAAAAAACTAAGTTTCAATTTCATGGCAAGTAATTTCTGCATGACTGATTCCATTTTGGTTGGTTCTGCTATGTCTAGAGCGGGAGCTCACTCCAAAACAGTGACCTCTTACACATTTTTTTTAAAAGCCTGAATAGTCTCCTCTCCTTTACAAAGAATCATTCACAATCATGACATCTACTCATAATTTATGATCACTCGTCTGTGTTTCATTTGTTGTTCTTGTTTATATCCAGGTGTAATAGATCACATAACTACTATCAAGAAAAATAACAATTGAAATAATTTGGTAAGATCATGCCAAGGTACTAGACGGGTCCATTTGTATTATAATGCAGGTAAGTACAGATATCGCTGACAATTTTTTATGGAAGAAAATGGTTTTAGGGAAGTTAAAGACTATTTCAAAATTACATGCTAAAAAAGGAATGAAATCCTGTCATTTGCAGCAACAAGGATGGAGCTTGTGAATAATATGTTCAGTGAAGTAAAGCAGGCACAGAAAGGCAAATGCCACATGTTCTCATGTGTGTGTATAAGCTAAAGTGTTGATTGTATAGCAGAGCAAGTAGAACAGTCATTGCTAGAAGTTAGGAAATGTAGGAATAAAGGAGGACAGACAGTACACACAGAAAGTCCCAAACTATGCTTTGCAGGACCAGTAAGTTACAATATTCCATAGCATAGCAGGGTGACTGGACTTTACAAAAATTTATTATGCATTATATAAAGAATCAGAAGAGAGGAATTAGAAGTTTCCTAGAACAAATAAATAAATATATGAGAAGATGAAATTCTGGTTATCCTGATTTGATCATTACATGTATCCGTGTATCAAATTATCACATAGTATCACTGTGGTACCCCAAAGTATGCACAATTATTACATTTATAATAAGTAAGTTTCTCTAGTATAATGTTCAACAATTTTTAAATGACATGATGCATTTGTGTAAATCTGATTCTATAATTCCAGAATGATTAGATAGTCTTGTACTGACTGAAGCCTATGAATGTTTAAGAAAAGCATTCATCCACAGAATCAAAAACATGCTCAAAAACATGCAGCAAGCACCCACTGTGTGCCATGTGCTGAATGGAATTAGGGATCCACTAAGAGAAATGTAGTCTCTTGCACTGTGGATGTACAGCCTTCCTCCAGCAGACAGTGTATCTTTTTAAAATTGATTTTATTGGTACATTTTATATGTACATTATGGTCACATTCAATGTTGAGGGTTTGTATCTATACATGACATGTCTTGATTCTCACTTTTTTTCATTCCTGACCTCCCTACAATCCCTCAACTCCTATGTACATAAACTTTGTTTCCTTTTTTGCTACAAATTTTTCTTTCCCTCCTTAACTAGCCCTTACTCACCCATCCCTTTTCCCTTTGAACATTTTGTTCCTATTCCACATTACCTATCAGACACTCTGGACCTCACTCACTCTTTCTGTTTCTCGCAGGAGAACAGACAGTTCTATCTTTTACCCTCTTCCTCATCCGGGGCCCTCAGAATTCCAGCAGTAGCATGTGTGGTCCACACCCTTATTCTCTGACTCTTCTCTACCTATAATGCCTCATCCTTAGCAAAATTTCTCAGCAGCCCTGGAACATAAGAAGAGATGGAGGCTAACTTTACCATGGGCCAAGGGTAGCGTTTGTGTTCTAACTGATTTAATGTTATAGTTGCATATTCTAACACCTAGAAATATATTCATACCACTATTCTACTAATACCAGTAAACAAATACTAGGTTCTGTCAGAAACATGTCATGAAAAAGACTTAAATGTTCAATAATGCAGAAATGAGAAAATAAAATGTGGTTAATTCTCTCAGTACCCTACTAGTCAGGTGTTAATATTTGCAATAATAAGATGAATGCTTGAGGAATACCAACCTGCTTCTCCAGCCAGGAGGTATAAACACAGGCATATCTTCTGATTACCCCACCTTCCCATGGTGGCGGTCACCTTGGTAACCCTTGTGCCCCTAGTCACAGTGAGGTAGGCCATAAGATAAGCCAGAAGGAAGGAAGAGCACCATTAGCTCAGCCACTTCAGTCTGCTGACACAAGAGCACAATGAAGTTCTTGGTCCCGGGTCCACAGCACAATCACCATGGTTCTGCGTGATCCAGCCTCCTGTTGTCACCTGGTCACAGTCCCAGTACCTGGCAGGCTACACCTAAGGCCACGTGAAGGCTCAGGACAGGGTCTGTGAAAGCCAGATCTACCTGAGACCCTTGCTGGAAACTTCCTAGAGCACAGCTTCCTTTTTTTTGCTGAGTTCCCATTTGTCACTAAAACTCTCCACTTTGGTCGTGGGTCCTTATCAGAGACACTGTCTTCCTCTAAATTTCTCTTGTGAGAAGGATGAAGGAGTAAGAGCTGAGTCTCAGTCTCTTTATTCTCACAGATGTAGATATTTTCCTAACATTCACCCAAGTTTGGTTGGTGAGAAGGAGGACTTTGTGCAGGCAGATTTGTGCACTCCGAGGCAACAGACTCCGAAGCAAGCTGCATAAGCCTTTGCAGAATAAGCCAGGGTGTTTTTCATTAGAAGAAGGAATTTTATTCTGGGCAATTTATCAGTTCAACCTCCATGAAAATAAAAGCTTGCATTTCTATATTCTGCCCCATAGGTCACCTTATTATACTGCTGATTCTTAAAAAAATAACAATATGTTAATAAAACTGAATATCTAATTTTAAGGGCAAGAATGGAGTTTTGCAGAAGTGTACAGGACTTTAAACTTTCCTCAGTATCACCTCACAAGCAGCTGATTTAATGCCACATTTCCAGAGGAAAAGAAAGACATATTCCAGTGACTGCAAGCAACAAATGTCATTACAGCATCATGGGTGATAGAATTAACAGGTCTAAGTCTGTGTTAGTGCCAAGGTGACAAAATCCAAGCACAGAGTTGCTTAAGGATAGTATCCTGAGAGATCAGGAACCAGGGGTTGGGCCAGAAGCAGGAAACTAGAGTTTAAAAAGAGAGGTGACCCTAGAAGACTAGGAAGCTAAAGAGTTATTGGCAACATACAGGAAAACAGTTGAAAAAAAGACTTACCTGCTGAATAACCCAGACCCAGGCATGAAATAGAGCACCGTGAAATATACATCACGTCACACAATCAACATGGTAAGAGATAGTATCTATACATAAGATGGGAAGGAAATACTCCTTCATTAACTTTTATTGCTGTTTTGTAAAATTTTACAAATAATTATGCATGGCTTTTTAACTTTGTAAAAGGTGAGTAGTTGAGCTTAACAGTTGTTTTGGAACAGCTCACATACCAAACAATTCAATTTTATTGTTATGAATATGCATTTCCTTTTCATTATTTTTTTATTTTTTAATCTTTATTGGTACATTAAATATACACATCATGATTGCACTCCATAATGGGGATTTATACCAGTATAAGACATAACTTAATTCTCATTTTTTACCATAGCCCCACCCACCCTACCACCCCCCCATATACATAAAATTTCTTTCCTTACTTTTTTGTTACAATCTCAACATTGTCCCCTTTCACCTTATTTTACATTGAGCATTTTCTATTTCACAATATATAACATACAATGCTAGGACTCATTTACATCTTCATTTTCTCATACCAGAGAAAAGATGCGATATGTACCTATCTGTGACCTA
>PVIR01011675.1:0-35128 GCA_004026965.1 Petromus typicus
TTTTCTCAAACTATCATAAAAGGGATATAATTACACCATATAGGTCATACCATATAAAATAAATAAATAAACACCAGAGGTAATACTTGTTCAGAAAATATCAGTGATTTAGGAGATTTCTGGAATGCTGTGCCAACTGTGGAGCCAGGAGTATATTATGATTTAATGGTACCTCTCTGCTACATTTGATGAGCTGTCGGAGAAAAACATTTTGAAGTAATAAAGCATCCATTTGGCTTCTAAGTAGTGAGAGAGGCATTGCTCTTCACATTAACTATTTATTCGGGAAGTGAAGTGACCAACTGCTAATAAGCTTTATCCAAAGAGGGTCATTTAAAACAAAAGAAAATGCAAAAGCGAGGTTCTCTTTGATTTCGCACACATTAGCAAAGACCAGAAGCTGCGTGGTTGGTGTCCCTGTACCACGTGGCTTTGGCTAACTGTGTATAAGTGCAAGTGTTTGGGTGGTTGTAGTAATAGCCTCTGGACCCATGCAAGGACAGTGTGGCCTGAACTAGTGACAAGAAAGGAAGCAATGACTGGTAAGGGGCTAAGATTGGGCTGATTCCCTATTGTTTGGCAATTCAGATTTATTTTCTAAGAGTGGCAGTGATGTAGACTCAGTATTCTCCTTCTTTTGAAAAGTCTTTCCTTTTTTTGGCAGGTGATTGTTTCCTTTCCATAGCTTGTGAAATCTGCTTTATAATGCAATGTAACACATATATTTATTCCTTAATCTGGGAAAGTTTTATATTTGGTGTATAAATAGATCTATCATGTTATTTGGAACTAGTTTGTAGCTATGAGCACAGTGTTTTGCTCTTGTTCTGCATATACAAAAATGATTCTTTGCAATAAATGTTTTGGATTTAGTAACTTCATGGTTACTGCCAGAATACTGTATTTATATGCAAACTATGGCTCCTTTGAAGTCATTTCAGAATCTTTGAAGCAGTTTTTATGCTATAGCAGCTTAAAGTTTTCATTCTACTTGCTTTAAGGTTCTTAATACAATTAGCTTGCCTATTTTAGTTAGTAGCACAAAAAGGATGAAAGTCACAATTATTTTCTTCCTTAAAGCCAATTGAAGGATTTTTATGCTAATTCTTCTTCCCTGACCAGACTAAAAAGTAATACGGTAGGTTTGTACACAATGAGAAAGGAAATCCTTCCCATACGTATCTAAATAAGCAATAAAAATGATATGTAAACTTAACTATTAACAGAATTTTCATGATACCATAGCAAATCAATTAAAAATCATTTAATATGGCATTTCTTTGTAAAAGTATACTCTATATTGAAATCATGCCTTAGCTTAAAATTGTCAATTACTGTGAAGTATGTTTAAAGTTGGTTTTCAATATATATTCCATGAAATGTGAATGCATGGTTTATCTGGGTTCCTAGACTTTAGAAAATAGCTTAAAAAAAAAACTGATAAAAAATAAATAGTAGTGGAATCAAAGCCAAGAAAAAAATTCCAAAATTTTTTCATTCCTGGAGCACTTTATATCATACACAGAGAACAGAATTCACCTATGTTACCGAGACTCTTACATTCTTTACAAAGGAAATAAAAGACTCATCAAGGAAATGGAATTGCCTTCTAAGATATTAGGTTTTGCATTAATTCCTCTTGTTGGTTATTAACAATCATTATATTGAATTATCCCTCTCAGATCATCACTCCATTCAGGAGGCTAATGCTGTGTGCTGAGAACAGAAAGGAGATGGAAGATTGGATCAGCTCCCTGAAGTCTGTACAGACCAGAGAACCTTACGAGGTAAAAGAGCATCTCTTGGTTATTTTTTGTTCTTAGATCAACAGCATTAAGCCAAGAGCTAAAGCAGTACTGTGCAAAAAAAAAAAGAGAGAGAGAAAAAGTAAGTATAGATTCATTCAGTAGCTTGTTTCAACCAGATGTTGATATTCTTTAATTTTTATTTTTTCACATAAAGTGCTTTGATGTTAAAAAGCAGTGAGTTTGGAAATTTCACTGCAGTATATACATTCCAAATAGTTAAGCATCTCTTCTCTTGTTTTCTTGTTTTGCTGTTCCGTGCTGACACCTCCTTTCTAGGTGGCCCAGTTTAACGTGGAGCATTTCTCAGGGATGCACAACTGGTACGCCTGCTCCCACGCCCGCCCCACCTTCTGTAACGTGTGCAGAGAGAGTCTTTCCGGAGTCACTTCCCATGGCCTGTCCTGTGAAGGTACCGAAGCACCCACTTTGTGTCCTGTCGCTGTAGTGACAGTAGCACGGATGTGCCCCTGTTGGTTTAGCACTATGGTGAGGAGAGCAGACACTCCCCATGAAACACTGGCCATGGCTGGGAGCATCTCAGCTGGAACAGTGTCCCAGCTTTGTTGTAGCTCTATGTTGAGCTTTGCACATGCAGGACTAATCTGGGAAACACTGTTGCTCTGGGAGAGACAAAGTCATCTGAAAGGAAGTGTAAATCCAAATATAATAATTCATCCCCAACAAAAGAGGAGCTACTGTCTAAAAATTTCCTTTGAACTTTGCACACATTTTATGGTATTCTTTATTCTAATTGGTATTGGAGAACAAATCTGGTTCGGACAGTTTATGTTCTTTGGCAGAATTACTGATTTTTATTTCTATTGCATTGTTGGGATATTTGTTTATGATTAATTCAAACAAACATCATCTTATTTCTTACTTAATTTTGCAGTACTAGGGATCCAACCCAGGGTTTCATACATGCTAGGTGAACTTCACGCTGCTCCTGAGCTACACTCCAGACCCCAATATCATTGTTTTATTTTTTCTTTTAAGTTTTCTAAAAAGAAGACCCATGCTATTGTTTTCACTATAGGTTTTATGAGTCAGTTTTAATTTTAAGAACAATAACGACCAAAGATAAATGCATTAATAATTATCTAAACTTCTTCAGGCTTAATTTTGTACCTCAGTGATGAGGTATGGAGCTAGTGTTGTGTACTGCTTTTTGAACAATATGTAATATTAACACTAGTTTTTTCATCACTAGTAAACATATCTTAAGTGATTTTAAATATGACTCATGATAAATAATAGTTAAAATTTTATTTGATTTTAAATGATAAAATCTTTGTTAACCGTAGTGCTCGTCTGTTTCTGATGATACATTGTGGTGGAAGGAGCAGAAAGGACCAGACTTCTGTGGGGAAACCCTCTTCCATTCACAACCATTACAGATGGTTACTAGGACAAGGCATGAGACATGCTTAGTCACTTTTCTTTATCTATATACATCCCAGAATCACTATGAAAAGTAAATAAGAATATATCCAATAAAATTTTTTTCAATATCAAATAAATTGTGGACATTTGTAACTGTACTCTATAAGAAATGTACCAAACATATCTTGAGCATCCACTAATGCTTGGCCAATTTGTATCTTTAGACAAATAAATGTATTTAGTAGTAATCAACTTCTGGTTTTAAAAAGCATGATTCATTTTTCAACGAACCCGTGGTTTTTTTGTTTTCTCACTTCTGTGCTGTTTCTTTCCTACTTCTTTCCTGTTATCTTTTTATTAACACCGTTATGATGCTATAGTCAGAAGGAATGAGTGAAGGCTGTAGTGATGTTATTTCATCATTCCTTCTACATTTACAATACAGTCCTCTCAATTTAATACTTTTGAAAGCTAGTGTAATCTCTGTGGCCCTCATCAACTTATTTCCCATGATGCCTGCTCATTTTCTTGCACTTCAAAACTTCTCTGAATTATTTTCATCTTGATGATATTTTCAAACTTATTAATATAAATATACCTATAGGATAGTGCAGTTTTCAGAAATGTATAGTCCGATGAATTTCTCAGATTAAGCACATTCCATTCATGTACCAGATCACCCAGATTAAGAAGTGACATGTTTCTGGCACCCTGGTTATTGTATTTTATTTGTGTATATGTTTCCCCCTTCTTCTCAAAATACTAATTGTTTTATATTTATTTCACCTCTGTTCTTCTAACCAAAAATCTGTAACTTCTAAGAATATCGTAAACACAAAGTCATGTTAGCTTTTAAAATACCATTGACCGTCATTGGAGATTAGATTATAAACTTTTATAAAACTTTGTGTTCCTTCCACCTTTCCAATCTTCTTTTAAAATTTCATGCTGTGAGTCTTAATCCTTGGTGTAAAAGAACTGTTAACTTTAAAATGGTGGCTTACTTGATTTTATTATTTTTAGTGTGTAAATTCAAGGCTCACAAAAGATGTGCTGTGCGGGCCACAAATAACTGCAAGTGGACGACCCTCGCCTCCATTGGGAAGGACATCATGGAGGACGAAGACGGGGTGAGCTGCTCTCTGTCTCACAGCCTCATCCCTCTCTCTACTCCTGCTTTTCTCCTTTTTTGGGAAACGGTGACAGATAAGCGAGAATGAGAAATAGTGATAATTAAGCAAGAGTGTTTATAATTAGAATTAAATAGAAGATGTTAGTTGATTTTGAGTTTTTACTTTTAATTCATTGCTTCATAGCTTTCCTCAGCTCTAATGTTTTAAAGGAAATTCTTCCTGACTGGGGCTCAGGAGTGACTGCTGGGCTGCACTGGTGTCGTACACTCTGACCTGCTCAACTCTGTGACCTCTAAGGCTCAGCAGAGATGTTGGCACTTTGGATTTTAGGTCTCCTCTCAGCCATTCCTCTCACATTCAGAGTTGCCTTCACTGTTGCTTGCCTCCAAATCTCGGCAGCCCTCGGTGATCACACTTTTCTCCTGAGCTAGCCCTCTCTCTGGATCCCAAAGGGGAGGACCTTTGTCTTCTTTGTGCTTGTCCAGCAAGGTCAGGCATACTGAGCGCTCAGTAAACTTGAGAGTGTGAGAGTAAATGAGTGAATGTTGTGCTGATACGGACTTTGGAGTGAGTAGAGTGAGCCACCATTGCCTGTCTTCACCTTGGGGAGAGTGGCATCCTCCACACTCTTCACTGTGGCTGCCTTTCTTCATGCCCTGCAGGTTGCGATGCCTCACCAGTGGCTGGAGGGCAACTTGCCTGTGAGTGCCAAGTGTGCTGTCTGCGACAAAACATGTGGCAGCGTCCTTCGTCTACAAGATTGGAAATGCCTTTGGTGTAAAACAATGGTGAGGGTTTGGGATTGTTACATTTCTCAAGGTCTCTGTCCCATGACTGTCCTGTTTTCCATCTTGCTTACCCGGTGCAGTGGTTTGCTGTCTTCAGGCCTGTTTTCCTCCTCGTGTGCAGGGAGCCCTTTTCTGGTTTGCCACCAAATTTTACTTGACATTAAAAATAGAATTTGGCTGCAGTGCCGTGTGTCTAGTAAGCTATGCACAGATGTAATTTAAATGATATATGTTTATATTATACAAATAAACATTTGAACCACCTTTGTGCAAGAGAAGTGAAAAGCACATACAGTATAATGTGAGTGCACGGTAAATATGATTCTGTTTGTGCTTGTAATTGTGTTATTCTTCATCAGTTCCCCTTACTTGCCACAGATCTGTTGATTTTTATTTCTTTTATTCCACTGAGTACATAGACTATTATGATAGTCTGTGTTTGGACCCCTAGTATATCCCTAACCTCTAAAGGCCTCTTACACCGTTCTCATTTTAAAGGAATGCTACCCACTGTGAAGATTTTCAGTCATCCTGCTATTTCTTTGTTCAGGGATAAGCACCGATAGCATTTCCTACTGTTTTTATTAGCAGTGCATTTATTTATTGAAGTTTATTTCTTTTCTGCTAGAGCTTCTTCTCTTCCGTTCTAACTTCTTTGAACTAAAACCTGTCATGTGAGATGAATTATTTAGAAAGACTTCCTATAAATCGTCCTTCACTTCAACTTATGTGTTTACTTTTATCTAGCCAAGAGTTTTTAAACACTATTAACCTTAACAATAGGAGTCATCGGGTTTTACACTCATGCGTTCTATTCATCTATCGTAAAAAATTACACAAGTAGAATGTTACTGATATTACAGGTAGTGCACAGGGGGATTCTGGACTGTCTCCTATTTCTTTTCTCCTGGCAAACTCAGATCTCACTTGGTTGTGACATTATCCCCGCTTCATCCCGTGTTAGAAATGCTATTTCCTGTCACCGTCTGCCTTATAACACCTCTTCTTAGTCTTTCATTTCTTAATACTCTGTTCTACTGTGCCACACAGAAAGTGGACTTGTGTCATGTGTAGGAAAACGATGCACCTTTGGGTGTTAATGCAGTAAATGCTAATGCTAATTGAAATGAAGTAAATCCTTACGTTACGTGCAGTAAATCAGACACACAAGCACAGATGCTACATGGTTCTCTTATATGAGAAACTAACGTGTAATAAAGTGCAAAATGAAAGACAGTTGATAGAAAAAAGATATTGTAGCCCAGTATGATTGCTGTATCTAAAACTGTACTTTGACTTCCTGTAATTGTCTTACATGTTATATATGTTTTTTTGCCTGTTCATCTAGCTGTTAATCTGTGTTTGACATAATTAAGTTGATGAAGACATAAAATTAGTAAATAAATCAGTTGCTAGAAAAAAAAATAGAAGGGAAGAGGAAGAGAAAAGAATTGATGTGTTATGTACATGAACCACTCCCTCAGAATGTAATCATAATTATTTCAATCATATATTAATAAAAATTTTTTTAAAAATTTAGCACCCCCCAGGACCAGGGATTTAGCTCATTGGTTCTGGCGCCTGTCTTGCAAGCACAAGGACCCGGGTTCGATCCCCTGGTAACCACATACAATACTGGTCAACCCAGCAGCAGCAGCAGTCAGTACCACATACCACAGTGCTGGGTGTGGTGGCTCACGCCTGTAATCCCAGCACTCGGGAGGCAGAGGCAGGAGGATTGCTGTGATGTGAGTTTGAGACTGAGCTCAGGGCCAGCCTGAACTACAAAGCAAGACCCTGTCTCTCTCTCTCTCTCTCTCTCTCTCTCTCTCTCTCTCTCACACACACACACACACACACACACAGAGTTTAACACCCCTGAACTTGTTCCCCAGTATTACAAAAACAGTCCACAAAATACAAACAGAAAAACGCTAACAGGTTCGGTAATGCTTAAAACAGTGAGAAAACAAACCAAATAAACCCAAATTCAAAAGGACACACCTCCAAAACTTAGTGTTGTAACTCAGAATTTTTACTACGCTGAAGATACAACTTTATCTTCTGCTTTTCTCACTTAGCATTTTTGTAAATATCTTTCTGTTTTGCTCCAAGATTCTCAAATATTTTAAATCACTTTTAAAACTATCCACGCACAATATTTTCTAAAATGCATTTGTATTGAATATTGTAAATTATAATAAGAAAATGATCAAAACTAGGTTATCAGTATAGAATAAAAATCACTGTGAAATTTTAGTTACCCTTCCCAAAAGTTTTAATAAATAGAAGTTTAATTAGTATGCCAGTTTTCTTAGAGGACTAATGAGATAAAGATATATAAAATAAATGTTCGGCATGCATCTGCTTTTGGTGGTTAGAACACTTAAAAGATTTCTAGGTAAATACACAAAGAATTCTAAATAGCCCAGCTTCTCCTTAGCAAATCATCCCTGCTTTGTGCTATGCAGCATCTTGAGTGATCTTGAAAGTCTTTGTTTCCACACAGCATGTTCCCTGTAGCTTTTAATGTGTATCTCTCCTTTTCCATATAGAGTAGCAGTGTAGCTGAGGAAAGAGGCCTCAGGGTGCTTGTAAATAGTACTACAAACTGCCCCCAAAATGTAGTCGAAAGTTATAAAGTCACTGCAGAAGTACTGACACACTGGCTAGCCTGTCTTTCTCCCTTTTCATTTTATTTTTTATTTTTTTCTTTTTTAGTTTTTTTGAGATAGGGTCTCACTTTGTACTTCAGGCTGGCCTAGAGCTCACTTTTTAGCCCATGATAGCCTCAAACTCTCAGCAATCCTCCTGTCTCTGCCTCCCGAGAGCTGAGATTACAGGCGTGAGCCACCACACCAGGCACTGTGGTAATGTGGTACCGAGGATCGAGCTCGGGACCTTGCCAGGCCGACGCTGGAACTAAACCTCAGCCCTTAGTTCTTCCCTTTTTTCTCCCTCACTCCCTCTGTCTTTTCTTTTCCTCTTTTTCTTCGTGCTTCCTCTCTTCCATTGTCTCCTGTCTTACATGAGACAGTCACACAAACAGGCTACATAAACCCAAATCAAATCCCCGTTCCTAACAGGCTCAGTCTGTTCCTTGGAAGTATAAACATTGTGCTAAAGTAGCTTATGAATTACTGAACATTTTGTGATGTCATTGATCCAAAATGCTTAGTTCTGTAAATGTAATTTATAACAAAGCAAAACATTGATTTGTTTTTATGATTCTTGAAGGTTTATTTGTTTGTTATTAGGTACACACTGCCTGCAAAGATTTATACCATCCCGTCTGTCCCCTCGGCCAGTGTAAAGTATCTATCATACCTCCAATTGCACTGAACAGCACTGACTCTGACGGTATGTAACAGTAGTGTAAGTATGTACATTTCTGCTATATTTAATGCTCATATGAACATTTATTTTCTTGAAATAAATATAACTAACAGATTATTATCAGTTTTTATATGATGGTTCCACTTAAATTGCTCAGTAATACATTTTAATTTTTAAAGAATATTTTAAGTGGAATTTGTAACATAGCTATTCACACATTGGTGAAACTTTCATGCACAAGACTTTCGGATCTTAAATTCTAGTAAACAAAAACAAGTCATTGTTCTATACTTAAGTGCAATCTAAAAAGATTAATTTTTCTCATCATAAGTGGACAGCAGCACTGTTACTAAAATTTATTTCCTGTTATTTGTATTCCTATAAATGCCTTCACTCTGTCCAGCCTTTCAACTTCTTTGTCTATCAATGCTGTGGAAACTTTTGCAGCAATGGTTTAGGCAATAGCCTACTCTTCGTTATAACTTCCTACTAAGGAAGCCATGTTAAAAAGGGCTTTCACAGTTTAACGTTAATTTCTCCTGTTGATTTTATGCTTTTCAAACTTTCTGTATAAATTTTACCAGTAGATATCTTAGATATAAGTATATAAAGTTTAAAAGATGTGACTTTAGCTTAGAGGCATTGTATGTGCCTCACAAGTGCAAGGTCCTGAGTTCATTTGATCCCTGGTGCAAAAAAAAAAGACGACTTTTTTCCCCACCCATGCTATTGATAGCTTTATCCACAGTCACTAATATAGCAAAGTTCTTCTGATTGTTATGAATTTTAAATATTTTTTCAGGCCTCACCAAGGCGCAGTTAAAATATTTTAAAATACTAAATATAAATATGGGATTCTTTAACATATTTAATTAATAGAGTGTGATTAGTTTTATAATTGTGTTGTTCACAGATAATATTCTGTATGTACTTTTGCCAGCTTTGGTATTATTTTTTATTATAGAGTAATAATTAACCTGAGCGTGTGCATATGTGTGTGTGTGTGTGTGTTTAGAGGCCTTTGCACTGAGATACATTCTCAATTCCTTTTAAAAGACATGTTTTAGACCGGGTCTGACAACGTAAGTTGCTTGGGCTGAAAGTAGTCCTCCTGCCTCAGCCTCCTAGTGTGCTAAGATTACAGGTGTGTGCCACCATCCTGAGTTTCAAGTATATTTTTTGAAAGGTAAGCTATATTCTTAGTATGTAGGTGATAAGTCTCTCTGCATGAAGGGGGCTGAATTATAACTGGATGTCCCAACAGTAAATAAGTTCTTTATGAATTTGTCTTTTTTCTGAATTGTGTATTAGTAATATAAGAGAGAAGATGTATGTACTGATCCTGTCCCATTTTTGTTTTTTGTAGGTTTCTGTAGAGCGACATTTTCCTTCTGCGTTAGTCCTCTATTGGTTTTTGTCAATTCTAAGAGTGGAGATAATCAGGGAGTAAAGTTCCTTCGTCGCTTTAAACAGCTGCTAAATCCGGCTCAGGTGTTTGATTTAATGAATGGAGGTCCTCATTTAGGGTAATTTCTTGTTGATAAATCTTACTTTTAAAAAATGTGGCATTAGGCACAAAAGGCCTAACTTCTCAGCTATGAAAAATTGTGGATTTTTCTAGAGATTTCGGTGTCTGTCTTCCACCCCATCCCTTCTTCGTAGATCTGAGAAAAAGGCTTTTTGTTTTTTGTGGGTTGTTTGGTTTGGTCTGGTCTGGTTTTATGTGGTCTTTGAAAGGCTGTGTAGCTCAGACTGACCATAAACTCACCACATACCCCAGGCTGACCTTTAGCTCATGGTGATCCTCCTGCCTCAGCATCTCTCAGACCAGGGTTACAGGCATGGACAACTGTACCCCGCTTCTGATTATTACACAATCTTTTCAACAGTTATTGAGCTTCTTAATATGAAATCCAAATTCTTACTGTATTTCCAGATTCCAAAATTTGTTTAGAAAATGATCTAGAGCATATCTTACATCTAATAACTTGTTCAGCTCCAAAATGATCGTATTACATAAATTTAAGTTATTTGCATAGAAGATTGACTTAAATTTTTATGTAATGTAATGCATATAATCAGTGACTAAACTAAGAATAGGTACTCTCATAGATCTCAAGGACAGGTCTTCAGGATTTCAGACTTGGTTCAAATAAATTGCAGAGAAACACTTTAGCAGAGTGGGTTTTTTTTTTTTTCATCTTTCTATATGTCATGTAACTTAAAATCTGAAAAAAAAATTAAATCATGTTTTCACTGAGGCACAGTGCTCCTTGAGACACAATTCCTACCTTTTAAGGCTATGTATATGACTTCTTAAGAGGCCTGCTTGTCTTCTCACAGAGGGGCTCTCGATCTTTCTATGATTGCCCCTCTGCCCCGCATTTTCTCGTGGGTTCTAATGACCTTGAAGAATGCACACAGAGGTGGGAACAGAGAATTCGGATGCCAGTGCCTAGGAACTCATTGTGTGGTTTATAATTTGACAGTTTCTTCTGTCTTCTCTGTGTCTGTCATTCTTGCTCTGCCTCTTGTCGCACGTGTCCCCTCAGGGTCTTTCGCCCTGGTTCCGTTATCTCTTCATGCTGAGTCCCAGGCTCTCTAGTCACATGGATGTTACCCAGGCTTTTTCTTCACCACTCGTGCACCCCTTCCTTTCCTGTTGGCATTCTTGCATTTCCTCTCAGAGCATCTCTCCTCTTCTTTATCTCCTCTGTTCTCAGATAATTTTGCCCTCCTTTCTAACATATTTGTCTTATAATTCTTCATAGTTCCATTATCTTTCTTTTTACTTCTGAATTATATTGCTGCTAGGAAGTGAACTGAAGGCCTCATACATGTAAGCAGGTGTTTTACTAAATTATGACCACAACCCCCTCTCATAATCATGATACTTATTTTTTCCATTCATCCTCTAAGTTTCTAATGATCTAATGAATTTCTTGAGGTGGTTTCTACCATATTTTTCAGATTTTTCACAACACTTGAGGTTTACACAGACACATTTAAGCGATGTCAAATTTGAGATGAAGGGAGCTACAAGTGAGAGGATTGGCCTCACACCAGGAGGGAAGGAGGGCAAAGGAGAGTGACAGTACTACCGGCCATCTACTGGCAGGCTTGCGGAGTCTCTTGATGAGCTGACTGACTAAGCAGCCCAGGAGCATCCCGTCCAGAGTTCTCTTCTCTTGCTTTAGAATTCTTAAGGAAATAAAATCTTGTAATGGAAAGAGAAAAATCACTGCCTTTCTTATCCTATATTATTTTACCTTTTGTTCTGCTTCCATTGCATTTATTCTTTCACTTCTCAATCCCTTTTCTTTCTAATTTTGTCTCTATTTATGCTAATGCTTTCTTATGATTGTTTTCTTAAGTTAAAAATTGAGTTAATTTTGATACTTTACTAATACATAATAGAAGTTCTTATAGTTAATTTAGAAATAAAAGTGTCAGTGAAATTATAATGATAAAGAATTAAAGAAAATGATTTCTGTTATACTAACAGAAAATTCATTTCACTTTCAGTTTAAGATTATTTCAGAAGTTTGACAATTTCCGGATTCTGGTTTGTGGAGGAGATGGAAGTGTAGGTTGGGTTTTGTCAGAAATTGATAAGCTCAACCTGAATAAACAGGCAAGTGCTAATTCTTTTTCTTGCTAGTTCACAGGAATGCACGTGAACATACATACCAGAGTTGCAGAAAGTGTAACAGTTCCAATTGGCAACATGTCTGAAAGTCTCTCCTTTGCACTTTCTTACAGTGTCAGTTGGGAGTGTTGCCCTTGGGCACAGGCAATGACCTTGCACGAGTTCTTGGTTGGGGAGGTTCATACGATGATGACACCCAACTTCCTCAGATACTAGAGAAGCTGGAACGGGCCAGTACCAAAATGTTGGACAGGTAAAAAAGAACCTTAAAACTGGACTAAGAATGGCACACTGAAATCCATTTGGTTTTTTATTTTTTTTAATAGTTGAAATTGTACTCACTGTAAACCTGATGAAGGTTCACAATTCTGGTTAGCTGGTCTAGTCCACTCTTTGACCACTGAGGTAAAGAACAAGGCTTGCATGAGTCGACACTCAATAAAGATGTTTCTTGAATTAAGTTTCAAAAATCTGAAGAACTGCTTCAAGGAATCCTTTATTTTATAGGTAGAAGACTATGTTGACACTAATTACTTTTAATCATTGTTCAGGTAGGAAAGTTGAAATAGTTAATTTTGTAGGGAGACTTTTCATGAGTATAACAAGTAGAGCCATATTATCTCGTGGTTGCTGAAGAAGAAAGACATGCAAACTTCAAATTTGTTAGAATAACTATTCTTCATTTTATGTATTAAGAATTAAGCCCAGAGGCTGGGATTGTAGCTCAGTGGTACTGCAACCTTTCTGGCAAGTGCAAGGTTCTTGAGTTCGATACCCAGCTCTGCAAAAAAAAAAAAGATTTGACCCAATATGAAACTGATATTTAAAGAGATGAAGAATCCTGTTCCCTGTACTGGGAAATATGAGGAAGACAACTGTGAACGAAGGAATTGTCACTGTGCTTATACTGTCCTTAATTACATGATAGCTGCTTTCTAAATGCCCCCTGGATAAAACAGAGATCATAGTGCTGGCAGCCCCAGGGAAGGGAGGGGCTGTCTGGGGGAGGTGTAAGGAAAAACAGGATTCAGTGAGCAGTAATCACCCCACCCGTGCGAGTAGAAGACAAATGTCAGAATATCATAATAGACTTGAGTGAGCATAAATCAAAACAACTTTGATAGGATTAGCCATCTGTGGAACTCTTCCCGAAAATAGCAGAATCTCATCAGGGAGCCACCAGTCTAAAATGCAATTACTCTAAGACAAACTGTAACGTAATTAACTCTAACCTTGTCTGTCATAAGCTAATGTAATGCTTGATTCTTTTGCTGACATACATTTAAAGAGAGAGCTGGACAGTAAAACATTTGTGTACATTTATTCAGAATTATCAAGAGAGACACTCCAGTAGTTTGAGTGTATTATAAAGGTTTATATTGTAACAGACTACTCTGGTTTCTCTTCAGATTGTATAAATCTTTGACTTTTTATAACTTCACAGAGTTGGGTTATTTTTTAAAAAAGGGAAACTGAAATGTTAAATAAGTTAATTAGGTTTATTGTGGTGATATTTCATTATGTCTAGGTATACCAAAGTATAAAGTTGTGTACTTTAAACATAAACAGTTTTGGTCAGTTACACATTTATAAAGCTGAGGAAAAAACAAGATTGTAAATAAGTAAGTCACCATATGTTACTAATCCTTCTAAAGGTGATTTCCTAGATAGGTGTCCAATTCTGTTTTCCAAAAAAAACACAGAGTATCTTAAATGCTGTCTGACTGATTTCCATCCTTTCCTACTGTGTCTCAGGACATGCTGTCAGGTATATCTTCTGTTCCAGGTGTGTGCTTTTCCCTTGCTTGTTAGAGAAGTTAACTTATTTGGGTAGGGGAGAAAGAGCAACCCCACGGTGAAATTCTGATAGCACCAGGCCTATAAAAAAATAAAAAATAACCCATCATTGATTCAAAAGCCTAGGACTATTGTTAGAAATACAGGAATACTTGATTCCTGTGCTTTCTTTACTAATTTACTATTTATTAAAAAAAATTATAAGAGAATGTCAGGCCTAGTGGTACACTCCTACTCCTGAAATTGTCAGATCAAAAGTTTCAGACCAGCCTGAGAAATATAGTGAGACCTTGCCTCACATAAAAAATGAAAAGGGCTGGGGATGTATTTGAATGGTAGAGCCCCTGAGTTCATTCCCCAGTACTGCAAAAACAAACTGGTGGGCTGAGGATGTAGGTCAGTGGTTCTGGATTCTGCCTGGCAAGCGCAGGGTCCCACGTTCAATCCCCAGTAACTACTGGCAGCAATACAGGGCGTAGTGACTCACACCAAAGCAATCAGTACCACACGCCACAGTGCCAGCCATGGTGGCTCACGCCTGTAATCCCAGCACTCAGAAGGCAGAAGCAGGAGGACTGCTGTGAATTCAAGATTTACCTGGGCTACATAGTGAGTTCAGAGCCAGCCTGAACTACAAAGCAAAACCCTGTCTCAAAAAAAAAAAAAAAAAAACCACTAGTGACCCAAATGACAAGCAAAAGAAAAAGTGGAAAAAGAACCACTTTTTATTATTACAGACATCTATGTACATATTATATATATTTATTTTAAATATATTTATTTGATCTTCTAAACTCTGTGGGATGACTTAGAAAAGCATTATTATCACTGCATTGCAAAGATGTAAACTGCAGCTTCTGGAGACAGTGGGAGTAAACACAACTGATGTTTTTTGTCTGCCTGTACTTGTAGTTGTTTTATTTAAAAATCACTGCACTCAGAGAGAGAGAGAGAGAGAGAGCCAGTGTTGTCATCTCCATTTTCCTGGTAAAAAGGCTCAAGAGAGTTTTTTGTATAAGGAATTACACAGCTAGTAAGTACTAGAACTGATGGTCTAAATTGGAATCTGAGCTTTGGCTCCTGGAGTCTTCCCTGAATGTTGCACTCTCCCCTGTGAAGCATGTGTACACCAGAGAAGCTCTGACTTCCGGTTTGCTCCTCCGTGCCCCTGCTACTAATACACACTTCTGCCTGAATTTGCCCTCTCTTCCTGACACTTTCTTCTGTTTGTTCAGCTCCGACAATTTCCTTCCAAGGAGGGAGGCACAACATAGAGGGCATAGACAATGGGTGGATTTCTTTTCCTTTTCTAATTGACTTTTGTTTCCACTCGTATTTTGTTTGGATATTTGGAAATTCACTTTTTTTTTTTTTTTACTTATATTATCCCTATTTTCTGTGCTAGAATATGTGCTGCATTTAGAGAAGCCATCACTTTTGTCTTTATGTAGATCTTGTGTGTCACTTTGAGACTTTGGTACATGTCTATGGCATGGATAGAGAAATGGATCAATGGATGAATGGTTTTTGATGTTCAGATGTGTATTTATAATATTTTTTATGTGAAGAGTTGGACAGTACCTACAAGTAACAAATCAATTTACATATCCTGCCACATGACATAAGACTATTGGAAGAGTTTCTGGGAATTCAGGTTTTCATACACAGACTTAATAGTCTGGGTGTACACTCAGCTCTGTTAAAATATTGATCTGGGTTGCCTCTGGGCACCATCACTAGCTTCACCTGTTTTATGGTTTTCTTAAAATATATTTATGACATACTGGTTTTGTTGTCTGTATAAAGTCTTTATTTTACGTCTTGAAAGTCTATAATAAGGTTTTCTGGTCCAATTATTTTTCCAGAACTTGGAATTCATTATTTTATTTTATTTTATTTTTTTATTGTTGTTGTTTTGTTTTGTTTTTTTTGAGACAGGGTCTCGCTTTGTAGTTCAGGCTGGCCCTCAGCTCAGCCTCAAACTCACATCACAGCAATCCTCCTGCCTCTGCCTCCCAAGTGCTGGGATTACAGGCATGAGCCACCATGCCCAGCACCGTGGTTTGTGGTATTGATTGTGTATTGTATGTGGTTACTGAGGATCAAACCCGGGTCCTTGTGCTTGCAAGATAGGCGCCGGAACCACTGAGCTAAATCCCCGGCCCTCATTATTTTAGATATAAGACTGGAAATATACTGAGTTGTTTACATTTCTCTCTAACACCATGTGATACAATATTTGCTTTAATACTAATACTTATAGTTAATTGAAATAAATAAGCTTGAAACAAATATTATTTTCATTAAGATATTGCCCTTAGTCACAGTTTTACATTTATTCTTTCTTAAAGTAAGAAGTAGTATTTATGTAACATTTATTTCATGTGTATGTAGGTATGTATGTGTAAGCTGCTTTGACAAGAGTGGTTGGTGCATGGGCCGTGGTTTATTTACTGTAGCTAGTGTGCATTTATTTAATCTTAACAGTGGAGGTGAACCTTTGAGAGACAAGTGCCTGAATGGTAACCCAAAAGCCACTTGCTTGTTGCAAAGTGACAGCATTACAGATAAACCTGAATACTAAAGTTCTAGTTTTGGAAAAGCAACTCATACATTAACATCTTTTCTTTTAAAAGAAAAACAAATAACATTCTTGCCATAAGTTTTCCACCCCTGAATTCTGGGACAATCTTTTGGAACTTCAGTTGTGACTCAGTATCTTGTTACCTCATTAGTAAAATTGCAGTGAGCATTATTTTAAAGTAGAACATAAAAGGAGAAAACGTCAGGATGCATTGCACTTATTGAAGAGTGGTGTTCTTGTTACATGTGAGGATTTCTTACTGTGGACGGTATTCAAATGTTTGGAAGTCCCTAATTTGAAGGAATGGTAAAATGTGGAAATGATAGATATGATCCAATATTTTGAGATTACCTAAATTTGATTTATTTCATTTTTCATTGAGATAAAATAAAACCATAGGATATATATTTAAATTTTAAAGGAATTTTAGACCAAAGAATTTTTTCCCTTCAGATGGAGTATAATGACTTATGAACTCAAATTGCCACCGAAGGCTGCTCTACTTCCTGAACCTCCTGAAGCGCCTGAAGAATTCTATGTAAGATGAAGTCTACCTATGTATCATTTGAAATGGGGGTAGATAGCTTGGTAAAAAGGAGAAAACTTACTCATAATAGTAATAACGTGCCTACTTTGTTTATTTTCATGGAGGAGTATGATTTTGTTGACTACTTCTAGTTAGACGATGACCATCCACTTTGGGAACATGAGCTTAACTAAATCATGTACCTTTGGGAGCTTTTGTTCTTCATCTATAAAGCGAGGCTAATATTGTGAGTACTAAATGGTGCAACAAACGTGTGTAGAACACCAGGCATGCCAAGTCCCCTTCTCGTAGCCCGGCAGCTCTCATAAATATTCTCCCTACCCCTTTTCCACAGCAGAGCTCTAGCCGGGGCCAGCTGGTGTCCGGTCACTTTCTGCTCACCTTCTTCATTGGTTGTGAGCACCCATTTGATTACAAGGTATTAGCCCAACTCCTTTCATCCATTTAGCAAACACCACATAAACCAGTACATGAAGCCAGAATATGACATAATTTCTTAGCTCTTGGCCTGGTCCTTGAAGATGGCAGTTAGGAGAGGGTTAAACCTGTTAATCCAGAGAAAAGAAGAAACAACTCACTTCAGCTCACTTCTATCCCTGCTCAAATGTCTCAGCTTTTCAGAGGATTTTAAAGATTCAGCATTCTGAGAACAACTGAAGCAGCAGAGATTGAAAACAGAGCCCGACTTTCCGAGGATTAGTCTCTTGACTCATTAAGACCATTTGATCGATGATAGCTTATTTTTTCCCTCTAGGGAAATACATCAGTTTATTTTATAGTCAAAGTCTTTGTGTTGTCATCAATAAATTGTGATCTTGTCAAAACCAAGGCAGGAAATGATAACTAGAAATGAATGTTCCATAGAAAACCTAATAGCACTTTTGAAACTTTTTCTTATACAAAGTAAAACTAATTACTTCTACTAAGTTTTTAAAAATAGAAACATGAAAAAGACTTTTTTTTTCTGTTTTTTTGAGACAGGATCTAGCTTTGTAGTTCAGGCTGGCCCTGAGCTCAGCCCTAAACTCACATCACAGCAATCCTCCTGCCTCTGCCTCCTGGGTGCTGGGATTACAGGCGTGAGCCACCATGCTCGGCACTGTGGTATGTGGTACTGATTGCTGGTGGGCATGAGTCTCCACGCCCAGTATTATATATGGTTAACCGGGGATTGAACTAGGTTCTTGCACTTGCAAGACAGGCGCTGGAACCACTGAGCTAAATCCCTGGCCCCATGAAAAAGGTGTTTAAAAAAATCACTTGTAGTCTCTACTTACCCAGAGATAATTGTTAATGAGAATTAATGTCTGCTGCTTTACTTCCAGCAGCATTTTTTATTATAATACTAATCTACCTGGTTATAGTCATCATATATGTTTTTATAGAAAACAGTCTCTTCTTAGTGATATTTTTAAAATGGATTTTTTTAAAAGGGGGGAAGTTCTTCTATTTTACTTCTATTTTACATTCTTTTGTTTTACTTCAAAAATGTCTGTTTCCAAGCTTATAAAATAGAGGTAAATAATTAATTTCCATCATTTATATGTAATGACACTTTAAAATTTGAGTATAATTATAAGTACATAAAGGAAATATCTTACTTTTTTAACACAAAGGGGCTTTGGATGAAATTTCACTTTGTTTTTTAAAACTTTTTTCATAACAAAAGGGTAGCACACTTTAAGAATAGAGAGTAAATAAATATTCTGTGTGGCTCTAGGACCTAAACAACCTCTAGCTGACACCCAGAATACACTTTGCTATGTGTAACCTTGATAGCTGCACTGAAAGTAAGCTGAGTCTTTGTTCTTGGTATTTCAATGGCTGAATCTTAGACAAAGTCCTCAGCTCATCTAGTCTCAGGTTCCTCTTCTATAAAACGTGACAAAGGGGTAAAAACATACAAAATGCTTAAACACAAGGAAAGATGTTAATTCTGATTATTTCTTATCTTCTTGACCCTAAATAGTAATTGGTTAATAAATGGCATCTGTAGTTTATCTTTCCCTATCTGGGACAAAGGATCAAGCCTGGGCACTCACTTGTGTTAGCAAGGGTTCTACCACTGAGCAAAGCGCTAGCCTTGTTATCTATAACGTTATCATTGGACATAGAAGTTAGTTTATTTTCCTTGGAAAAAAAAGCATTTCTGTCTTTAATATCGTTACAGAACAAAAAGTTGAATTTTTTTTTTGGTAGTACCAAGGATCAAACTTGAACCTTTGTACTTCCAAGGTAGACACAGTACTACTTGAGCTACATCCTGGCCCCAGAAGTTGGGACTTTTTTTTTTTTTTTTTTTGAGACAGGGTTTCACTTGTAGTTCAGGCTGGCCCTGAGCACACTAAATAGCCCAGGTGCTTCAAACTCAGAGCAATCCTCCTGCCTCTCCCTCCCAAGTGCTGAGATTACAGGCGTGAGCCACCACATCTGCCACTGTGGGATGTGGTACTGATTGCTGGTGGGTGTGAGTCTCCACACCCAGTGTTGTTGTATGTTTGTATGTGGTCACAGGGGATCAAACCTGGGCCCTTGATCTTGCGAGACAGGCGCTGGAACCACTCAGCTAAATCCCTGTCCCAAGAAGTTGGATTTTTAAATGTAGCTTTCAAATGGCATTACTCAAATGACATTAATTAATACATTAACCAGTTGATTAATTGATAATAGATAATAGCATTACTGGTTGTTTAAAATATTTTCCATCCCAAAGAGAAAATAATAAAAGTAATCTCTGGAGAACATTTCCTTACATTTCATTTTTGGAAGGTTTTCATTTTCCTAATCTTTATAAGTATGGTTTCTAATATTTATACCTGGAGATGAGTAAAATGGATTTGTGAGTTGTTACAATATTATAATTTTGGGGCTTCTGTTTTCCCCTCTTTTCTGTGATGTAAAATTGTTTTCCTGTATGTGTTCTGCCTTCGAAAAGGATGAGACAGAAATTTAAAAGAGTAGCACACTGGCTGGCCACTGCAGGGCATGACAGTAAGTTAGAAATGAGGCTACCGTGAAGAAAAGGCTGGTCAGAAAGGCATCATGGGAGAAGGGGTGTTAATTGAATCTTCCAGCTAAGTCTAAATAAAGTGATGCTCATTCTTAAAAAGCAGTGAAAAGACTTCTGAGTGAGGCAGAGGGACATGGGAAACCCGTTTGAATAGGGCATCTCATTTTTGCTGGAAAAGTTTGAGCTGTATGACGTGGAATATGTGAGGCCCACATTTGATAGAAGGCTCTCAGTATGAGGCTGTTTAAATGTTGTGCATATTTTGCCATATTAGGAAGATGTTCTCTTTCAGCAGGAAGTTGAAATTTGTGTAGAATGGAAAAGGGGATGTAGGGCACTGGCATTTTTTTCATTACTTAAGAGAAATTTATTTCATGACTTATGAATATATATGATTATATGACCACAGTTTTTAAAATTTTTATTGAAAGGTAATATGCATACAAAAAGTGTGCAGATTACAGCTATATAGCTTGCTAAATTGTCACAAACTAAACAATCCTACATAATCAGTACCCAGATCATAGAACATTTAAGGGTCCCCCACCCTCTTTCAGTCCCTATTTCCCACCTTCAACCCTTAACTACTATTAACATAGATTAGTTTTGTCTCTGTTTATAGCTTACAAAATAGTCTGTGTAGTACCCTTTGGCTTCTGGATCCTTTCTCTTAACATTTGCCAGATTATCTATGCTGTGGTATATCTGTGAGTCATTTCTTCTCATTGTCCTGCAGTGCTCCGTTGCAGTATTGAATGAGTGCTGTGTGGCTATTCCAGCATATCTTTTGATTAATTACATATGCGTTTCTTTGGGGTCAACGTAAATATGTATATGACTTTTGTGTCCTGTGGTATTCTATGGTTTTAAAATTTTTGCCTTTCGTGATACTAGGGACTGATCCCAGGGCCTTTGCACCGAGCTACATCAGTGCCAAAATCTGGGGAGCTTTTGTATTTTTTATTTTGAGATACAGTCTTGTTAAATTGCTCGGACTGGGCTCAAATATATAATTTTCTTGCTTCAGCCTCCCTGAGTGCTGACATTACAGGCATGCTCCACCACACCAGCTGTGGGTGCTCAGCTTTAATAGACACTATCGAATAGTTTTCTAGAGAATTTCTGTCAGTTCTCACTCCCCTCAGCAGTGTCCGTATAGATCCATGGTCCTACTCACATGGGGCATTTGTTGCTAGTTTCATCCTGATAGTTGATGCTGTATTATGTTGTGGTTTTAGTTTGCATTTGCCATATGGTGGATGAGGTTAAACACCTTTTCTTCTGGGAATTAAACTGAAATCTCTAAGCTGTTTTGCCTATTTTTAATTAGTTTGACTTACTATATTTATTTTTAAAGGTTTTTTTCATATTTTCAGGTATTAGACATTTAACTTTTAAAAAATAGATTTTTCTCTAAAAATGTAGCGTCCTAGAAATTACAAGTCTTTCATACAAAGGAAGTCTTTTCTATTTTGCTTAATGACTTTTTATTATAACCATTCTGTCAATGAATGTCATACATGAATGATTGCATTTGAAGCAGTAGTAACTTGGAGTTGTATAAATACCAAAATGATAACATAGTGCAGGTGTTTTTCTCTTTCAGATGACAATTTATGAAGACTCCGTTACAGCTCATCTTTCAAAAATCCTCAATTCTGATGAACATGCAGTGGTCATTTCATCTGCCAAGTGAGTTGTGGAGTCTTAGTCATGGTGACTTGTTAAATGGTAAAAATAGAAGGAAAGCTGCTTGCTATCCATTCTTTGTGAATTTTTTTTTTTTTCTTTTCAAGAATTGTTTGTGAAGCAGCTAATTTGACAGACATACAAATGGTAATTGCTTCTGGTGGTATTCTTTCTAGTTTCAGCAAACAGCACTGAAGGATATGAAAAGAAACATGGGCTCTGGGCTAGAAAAGCACACTGTTTGGTGCCAGCAGAAGGGCTGCACCCTGGAGGGCAGTGCTGCGGGTTGGTGTGTGTTTAATGAATTGTGTGCTGCATGGTGGAACGCACAGGCTCAACACCCGCGGTCCTCCTCGTCCTGGGCCCAGTCCTGTTCTTTACCTCGTACCCGCACACATCTGACTAGCTTCTCGTCTTTTCCTGTGAATCAGTGCATGGAAAGAGACACTTTTAAAAAGTGTAAGATGTTATAAATAATGATTCTTTATTTAATAAAATGGAGTTAATACTTTGTCCTCCCACCTTTTGCAGTTGGATACTAGCAAAACCTCACTCACTTTCTGCTGTTTGATGCGTTTGATCACTATTATTGATCACTATGCATTTTAAATGTTTTTAATCAAATGACATTCACATTGTGTAATGTGGATGGCTGTCTTTGTGGCAGCTGCCTACCCCTTTGCCAATCTTACTATTTTTAATCTTTTTTTTTGTTTGGTACTGAGGATCGAACTCACCAAGTGTTGAGCTGCACCCCTACCCCTCTTTTTTCTTCATTCATTGACCAAGACGGGATCTTGCTATGTAGTTTAGGCTGGCTTATATGAATTCACCAGGCAGGCTTGAACTTGTGGCTCTTTTCCTGCCTTAGCCTCTTGATTACTGAAATTACATTGTGTGCCACCATGGGTGGTCCTTTTAAAATTTTGAGATCAGATCTTACTCGGTGGTCCAGGCTGGCCAGGAATTACGGAGCCTCCTGCCCCTCTTCCTGAGTAGCTGGGACATAAGTATGCATGACCGTGCCTGGCATTGTTCAGAATAATGTCAGAATGTAGTCTGCCATTTGTAGTAATGGAAACACTTTTTAAATAAAATCTTACACAAGACCCTAATATTAAAAGATTAAAATTATATTTTGTTGATGTTAATAAATTGTATAAAATTAAACTATTAAAACTACTTGCAAAAAAGCAGTAAAGTTTGAGTGAAATTATAGTCATATTTGGTGCTGTTTCCAGTTATTTCCATATTTTATTTTGATTATATAGTTCTAAGGATAGTATCTTCTGATATTGTAAGGATCAGTTAAATAAGCTGCAGCTTGCTGCATTAAATTGTTTCATCGTTGCCTCCTTTATCTAACTGCGTCTCCGTGTTTTTTCTGTGGTCTTGGTCAGCACTCTGATCTTAGCCCTGTCTTTGGTTTCTCTCCAGCCAGTTCTCTTGCTTTAACTAATTGCGTTCCCACTGGGTCTCTCTTGTCACTCCTGAGCATAGGCCTGCGGCTGCCCTTGCCAATACAACCCCACGTTAGAATTTAAAGGGTTTGGTCTGAAGAGTTCAAGACATAAAAGAGAGAACAGTATATAATACCTTTATACTAGTAGTGTATTTTTAATTTTTTTATGGATATTTTCTTTTCTTTTTTTTGAGACAGAGTCTTGCTTTGTGGTTTAGGCTGGTCCTGAGCTCAGCCTCCAACTCACATCACAGCAATCCTCCTGCCTCTGCTTCCCGAGTGCTGGGATTACAGGCGTGAGCCACCACGCCCGGCACTGTGGTATGTGGTACTGATTGCTGCTGGGCGTGAGTCTCCACACCCAGTATTGTATGTGGTTTCCAGGGGATTGAATCCAGGCCCTTGCGTTTGATGAGACAGGCGCCGGAACCACTGAGCTAAATCCCCGGCCCTTTATGGATATTTTTAAGCAGATAAAATTAGACTGGGGTAGTAACTTCCCACCATACCATCATTCAGCTTTGCCAACACTTTGCCCGCTACTTTCACTGTGTTTTACTATATCTCTAAACAAATGCAAGAAGCCATTTATTTTTTTTTCAAATGTTGGTGTATATATAAAATCTTTTAAAAATATAAATAAATTAATAATTCTCTACTACTGTCAGTATAACTAACTCAGTTCTTATTCCAATCCTCCCACTTATCTCAAAAGTTTTTTTCTTTTAAATAGTTGGCTTATTCAGATTAAAATCTGAACAAGGTTCCCACATTGCATTTGGTTTATGTCTCTTTAAGCTTTAAAAGTCTGTAAGGTTTCTTTCTGCTTAAAAAGTCTTTATTACCAGGTGTGTTGGTGCATACCTAATCCTTGTACTCAGGAAGCAGAGACAGGAAGATTGCTGTGAGTTTAAGAACAGCCAGGGCTACATAGTAAGTTCAGGGCCAGCCTGAACTACAAAGTGAGACTGTTTAAAAAAAACCAAAACTATTGTAGTATGATAGTATCTATACATGCAGTAAAATACACAAATCATAAGGGTGCAGTGATTAGAAAAAATACTACACATATCATCACATAAATAAAATATGAAACCATCCCTTTCTTTTGGTAATGCTGTTTACTGAGTGATGCAGTATTAAGGTAAAATGTTTTTCTTATATGTTTTAACTTTTATTTTTATAAAGTAATAATCCCCAGTAACCACAACTATTTTCTACTGTTTTAAAAATGCTGAAATGCAAATGGAAGAGCTGTGACTTCCAGAAGATGGGAGAACTGGCATAAGAAAACCAAAAACTTAGATTTGGGTGCTGGGGATTTAGCTCAGTGTTTCTGGCATCTGCCTGGCAAGCACAAGGTCCCAAGTTTGATCCCTGGTATTACATACCACCATGCTAGGTATGGTGACTCACGCCTGTAATCCCAGCACTCAGGAGGAGAGGCAGGAGAATTGCTATGAGTTCCAGTCTAGCCTAGGCTACGTAGTACGTTCAGGACCAGCCTGAACTACAAAGGGAGACATTGTCTATAAAAAAGTGTGTTAAATTTGGAATCTGATAGAGAAGTAATTTAGGCAAATCTGAATAAGGTTTGAATAGGTGAAGTGAAAAACATGGTTATTAAAATAATCTTACCTCATACACATAGATACCAAAGTGACTTTATATATTATGCATTAGTACTTCTAAATAACCTTTAAATTCTAATTTAAACTTTTTATAATAGATTTTAAAATTGTATTTTTCAGGTCTTCAAATGATTGTTATGTATCCAGTCTATAACTCATGGTCATTTTTGTCTTAATGGCACACTTGCATACTTTGTTATTTCCCTATTTTAAAAAATTAATAGAAGACAATAGTTATTAATACTAGCAATAAGAAGACTATCTCATATATATAATTGAGATGATGGTAGAAATCATCCGGTATGATAAATGTAGAACATTATTTGGCTCACCTGAATATTTGGTATACACAGTTTACTTGTTTTAACTATAAAACTAAGAACAAAATTAAAGAAATAAAATTTTAAAAATGTTGTCCATTATATATTAGGGATTAAAATTTTTGCTCTCACATAAAAATCTTACATTCTACCTTTTTGAATTTTTATTTTTATTAGTACAGATGGTTATATTTATTGCAGAGGGTTGTCACATGTGCATAACCTGTTTTAATTTTTTTTCATCTCTTAGTCTCACCCTCTGTCTCCTAGTCTCCTATTGCAAAAGATCTGTTTCCTAGTTTCCTATTATCTGTCGCCTAGTTTCCTATTATCTATCTTTTATTTTGCTTTTTAATTTATTTATACTTTAGGTTTCATTTAGATAAGAAAAACCATGTGGTAGTTAAACTCGTGTGTCTGATTTATTTCATTTTACACGCTTGATATTGAGTCCTACTTTATTTGATTTTTGCCTGTTTTCTAGAAATCTTTTTGCATTAAAATAGAGAACTGTGTGTAGAGACTGTCTTTTTTGTTACTGTAGTAAATACATCTTAAAATTGTTTTTCTCCTATTTGCAAGTTTCCAGTTGATCCTCCTCAAAATCATGCTATTTTATTTCAAAAAGTCTACATTCAGTATTTAGGTAGAATAGAAGGTTATTTCCTCCTTCTAGAATATAAATATCCTATATTCCTTTGGGGATATGGAATTTAATGGGGGGCTCTGGGCATTTCTTCTGATTTTTCGCACAGTTAATGTGGCCAGCACCCTCCACTCCTCACAGCCCCATTTATTAGCTCTCTTGGTGCGAGGTTTACAGGGTCAGTATTCTTCACTGTCTCTCAGCAGTGTGACCCGGGGTGAGGAAGGACACGTCCCCTTGTAGGTTGATGGACAGAAGGTTCCTTTCCCTAGGAGTGAATACCAACAAAAGTAGTGATGATAATAATATTCAGGTATATGCAGCCTCACCAACCCAAAGGAAGAGTGTATCAAAGCAGTGTTATAATAATTGCAAGACAGGCCTCTGCTTTGGAGTTACACAGAAAGTGGGGGATGCGTATTTCCTTTCTCTAGAAGTAGGAGGGATAGAGAAATTTTCTGTGATGTCCAGAGAAGAAATTTCACGAGTATTGTTTGATAGTTGAAGAATTTCCATGAAAGTATTTTTCATCAACAAAGAAGAAAAAGCTTGATGTACATGAATGTTTCTCTAGTAAATGGTAAGCTAGATTCTCTTGAAATCTGAGGTTGAAAAGCCAGCAGAGAAGGATGGGAATGTACATGAATGGTTAAGTACTAGCCTAGCATACACAGGGCATTCCCTAGCACCACAAAATAAAAAAGATAAAGAATTGTCAGGGTGGAGAGTAGGTGATGTTACCTTTGCTCAGGTGAGTGTAGAAACAGTTGTCCCAAAGCAACAGATGAGCACTGTTAGGAGTGATGGATTTATGAAAAACGTGAAGGTTTAGCAACATATGGAAACATGCAGTATAAGTGTGTTCTGTTTCTACAGAATGGCTCAATTTCATAGTAATGGAGTATCTGGAAGCGTATCCGGGTGCCACCACCCATGAGAGAAATTGTGAATTTAATAGAAAAAATAACTGATGAAAATTGTTTTTCTTTTCTTCACATTTCTTCATTTGTAATGATGATAGAGATCAATACTGCACTTTTAAAACAATCAGCATAAGGCCTTGCTAAAAACAAATCCTATGCTATTCTGTTCATGGTAGTAATGAATCCATCACCAGCTGTAAAACCTTTTTTTTTTTGTTTCTGTTTTGAGACAGGGTCTCGCTTTGTAGTTCAGGCTGGCCCTGAGCTCAGCCTGAAACTCACATCACAGCAATCCTCCTGCCTCTGCCTCCCCAGTGAGTGCTGGGATTACAGGCGTGAGCCACCACGCCCGGCACTGTGATATGTGGTACTGGTTGCTGCTGGGCATGAGTCTCCACACCCAGTATTGTATGTGGTTACTAAGGATCAAACCCGGGTCCTTGTGCTTGCAAGACAGGCGCCGGAACCACTGAGCTAAATCCCTGGCCCTAAAAACTTTTGAAAGATGGATTTTGTTAATGTTTTGGGTTATTTATCTTTTATTTTATTTCTTTTGCAAAGAATCTAAATGTAATTAAACAGAACCAGACAAGTAAACTGTATATTCCTGACTATAGTGGGACCTAAATTAAATTAGTCTTGTATGTTATTGTATTGGCTATCTGAAGGGGGAAAAAGAACGGATCTGCAGATAATATAACTCAGGTCAAGTAGAAGATTGATTTGCAGTTTAATGCACAACCTCTTTCCTCTTCAGGAACAGTATGTTAGCAAGATAACCATATGATGAATAATAGATTGACAATGACAACATAAGTGATAAGCTTAATCTTGTTTGTTCTGCACTGCAGTTCCAGTTAGACAAATGAATAAGCTTTGAGAGCTAGTACATTATTCTTAAGAGGATTGAAAAATACCCTTAAGACATAAAATATTAGAGAAAGGCTTGTTACAACCTTAAGAGCACTGTTTATTCATATATCCATTTCTGAACTTCAGAATATATTGAACTTATCTAGGACACAGTGTACTGTAGATGAAAGTATAGATGTTTATTATGAAAAATCTGGATATTCTGACAGTTTTTCCATTTGTGCTTATTTTTATGTATGTATGCATGTATTTTTTTGTTTGTTTGTTTGTTTATTGTGGTATTTGGGATCAAACTCAGGACCTTGTACTTGCAAGGCAGGTGCCAGAACCACTGAGCTAAATCTCTGGCCCCATGTACTTAAGTGTTCATAAATCAAGGCAAAACTACCAAATTTATTTTACTGAACTGTACAATTTTTCTTTCTCAAAGGATACTGTGCGAAACCATAAAGGACTTCGTTGCCAAGGTAGAGAAGGCCTATGACAAGACATTGGAAAATGCGGTTGTAGCAGAAGCTGTGGCTACCAAAGTAAGAGGGACGCTTCAGGGCATAACAGTTGTTAACTGATGGTGTTAACATCAGACTGTGCTTTAAAGCTATGCTGGTTAGATTGTTGCTCTTAAAAACATCATAAATCAAGGAAAAAATTACTTATGAATTAGATCTAAGAATTTCAAAAAATATATTCTCATTTAGGGTTATCATTTAAAGAAAAGAACCTGGCTGAAAGGCATGCAGCAGACCACGTTCACTAACGCACATCCCCTTTCCCGTGACTGACACGCTGCAGGAGGCTGCACAGCAGCCAGGGCCCAGGGAGAGTGCTGTCTGCGCAGCGGCCTCCCGGGAGTAGGAGAACGGCTTTCCATTTCCACACAAACTGGCCGGTCTCTTGCTTGCCATCACGTGCCTCTGGCTTCTCTGGTCCTTAGTCTTTTGCAAAGTTGTGTTTCTTGCATTGCCTTTTTGTTTTGTTTTGTTTTTTTATAGACTTTTTCCCCTTCGTGAGCTTTATTTTATTTTACTTTTTTGTGGTACTGAGGAATGAACTCAGGACCATGTGCCTGCCAGGTTGTAGGTTGTGCTGCCACCAACCTACATCTCTAGACTTTCACAAACTTTCTGATGCTAGAATAAGATTAGTTTACTGATATCAAAAGCCATTGTCTCTATTTTTGTAAGTTTACGAGAGGGCCTTCTTAGAAAGGATTGGATTTCTTGGGTTTGCAGAAGAATTGACTGTCCAAAATTCATTACATAGGTGGTTTCAGTTGAAGGAAAAAAAATGGTAAAAACATACATTTGAAACGTTCTTCCTTTTTTCTAGTCTAGAGAGTTTCAGAAAACATGAGCTCTGTTAGTCTTATTTTTGTTTCTAGGCTCTTTTTTTCCCCTTTAACTTTGTTGAGGGCACATAAAAGAAGGAAAAAGGACTGGAAGTTGTGTGGAGATAGGAAAGTGTATTAGGGAAGCACTAACTACTTTAGTTCTTAAAGTTTCTTTACTCCTAGTAAAATTAGAAAAGCAGAAAGAAACCCAAGTGCTTCTTTTTTCTTTCCACATCTCTCTTCTTTTCCTTCCTTATTCCTGTGTATTTTCCTTTTTGTTATTTGAACCAATAACCCTGTAGGCTCTATTCACTTTGTAAATCAAGACTTTGAAGACCAGATCAGTCGGACTAAGCCAGGCCTGCAGTTTAAGATAAATGGGAGCACATATCAATTACCTTTTAAAAGAAGGTTCAGTGTTTTGTAAATATATCATGTTCTGGGTACTGTGTCGCTGTATAGTAAATTATTTGTTATGGTGTTTAAGGAAAAGTAGCCTTTGAAAGAGTGAAAGTATTTTAATCAATAAAGTGAAGCTTGCAGGCTGAGGATTTAGCTCAGTGGTTCCAGTGCCTGCCTTGCAAGGGCCCAGGTTTGATCCCCCATAACCGCATATAGTAATGCTGGATGTGGTAACTTATTCCCACCAACAATCAGTACCACATACCACAGTGTTGGACATGGTGGCTCGCTTCTATAATCCCAGCACCCAGGAGGCAGAGGTAGAAGGATTGCTGTGAGTTTGAGGCTGAGCTCAGGGCCAGCCTAAACTACAAAGTGAGATGCCATCTCAAAAAAAAAAAAAAAATGAAGTTTTCATGATTCTGGAAGTAGAAGTCATACGTTTATTTAAGAAGTATGCTATTTTGTGTTTTTAAAATTATAAAATATTTACTCCATAGGTATAAAGTATAAATTATACTAGATAAATAATTTATAATAAACATCAGTATATACATAATTCTCTCTAAATTAAAAACCACTCATTTAAATTATCACTCTTCCTGTTTCCAATAAATTTTAAACACTCCCTGAACCAAACATTTACAAAATAAAAGATGATAACTAATTGCATTTTAGTGTTTTTCTCTTTCCTGATTAAACTTTCAAAACATCTTACGTAAAAACTACTTGTATTCTGTCTGCTAGTGTTTTTTCTATTTGAGTATCTTCCTCATTACCATGTATCTGTCTTCTCAGTGTTCAGTCTTAAATGAGAAGCTTGAACAACTGCTGCAAGCTTTGAACACAGATTTCCAGGCTGCGTCCACTCTCCCGGGTGTTGAGGCTGTCATCCTAGAAGAAGAGGTTGTAGAATCTTCAAGTGAAGAATCGTTGGGTGAAAGCAAGGACCAGCTTGCAGAAGACATCACGAAACCTTCCTCCCAGAAAGCTGTCAGGCCAAGAGAAATAATGTTACGGGCAAATAGTTTAAAAAAAGCAGTGAGGCAAGTCATTGAAGAAGCTGGAAAAGGTACACCATAACAAAATTAGCTTTGGAAGAAGGTGGTAGCCTTCTTATTGCGAGTGTAATAGAGTTTATGATGGTCAGACTGGACACAACTGAAGAAACATTTTAAGCAACAATAGAGGAAGATATTTCCACTAAATGGAAATTGAGCTTACTCCTATTTATTATTTTGTAGTAAAGATCAGCATATTAATGATGCATAATGTAAAATCTCAGAAATAGAGGTGGGCACAGTGGCATATGTGTATAATCCCTGGGAGGCTCAGGCAGGAGGATTGCAAATTTCAGGCTAACCTGAGAATCTTATCAATTTAGTGAAACCCTGTCTCAAAATATATAAAAGGACTGGGGAGGCCCTGGTTTCAATCCTTAATACTACCTCCCCAAAAAATTTATTCAGAAATAAAATAAAGTTAAACATTTCTATATCTGTCTTAAAAAGTCATTTAGGCCAAATTTCCAAAGTTGTAATTATTTTTTACTAATTGGAAGCTGTGGAATTCTTAACCTATAAACTACTCTAGAAATATAGAAAATATTTTTTAACATTAATTTTGTATATGTTTATGTTTCTTTTTTAAGAATACACAGAATCTTTGCCTAATATTTAAATTTTTATATTAATATGTCTATACTTCTTAGAATTTTAGTAGTAGACTGAAAGTTAATTTTAACATGGACAAGTAACGTTTGTTTTGGTATATATGTAATTTTATTCTGGTATATATATATATATATATATATATATATATATATATATATCAATAACAACTTTATAATCTCTGGTACCACTAGACATGACCTTTTGATATGTTTTAATTTTACTTTTCTACATATATCTTATTATGGTTGAGTTCATTTTCACTTGTACAAACAAGTATTTTTCTATTATAGTTATGGATGAGCAGCCAGTAGTGTGTACTGATTACGACAGTACAGAAACAGATGAATCTAAAGAAGAATCTAAAGGAGATTCCAGAGAGTCACTGACGGGTAAGAAAACTTAGCTAACTTGATTTTGGATTGAATTCAATGTTATTTTGCAGTCAGTTTTCAAAAGTAGACATTTTGAATTAAACTACTCATTTTTTTATTTTTGAAAAGGCTATTTTGTAAGTTAAAGCTTAGATGTTCCTAAACTCTAAAATAATAAAGGTAACATTTATTAAACTATTGTCAGATACTCTCACCTCCTTATCATGTCCTCTAGAGATTATAGTAATAAACTAAGATCTGCAAGACAAAGATGGTTAAATAGTTGTCCTGAAGAAAGACAGAAGAAACACCATATCATCCAATGTCAAGCTGTTTTAGACCTCAGATCCTTTTGAGAGTTGGAGGAAGCTACAGATCCCGTGCATCTAAAATTTAGCCTTTAAACTACTTAGGAGCCCTCTGTGTTTCACTGATCCACTGTCTAGGTCATGATCCGTGTCTCTAAGTTAAGCTTGAAATCACAGTTACAACGCTTTTCATTACCAAAATTATTTTATCTGAAAATGTAAAATTGGAGATGAGGTTTAGCTCAGGGGCACTGTACCTTCCCCCTAAGTACAAGGTCCTGAGTTGGATCCCCGGGACCAGAAAAAAACAAAAAGAAAGAAAGAAAATGTAAAATTGCTCAAAGACTATTAAATTTGCTCAAAGACTATTAAATTTATATCTGTCTTATAGCTTTTGATTGAAAATGAATTTATACTCATTTTGTATTACTATGTTACTAAAAAGCTTCTAATTTACTGGGATAAAACAGTGACATTAAAATCCAAGTGAAGATATTGAAGATAATGTGAAGAATCAACATAATTGTATCAAAATTGTTTACATTTGAGAATTCATTATAATTTTGTTTTTACTTCCACTATATATAAATTTGGGCAAATTATTTTTCTGTGAATTTTATTCTGTAAAATGTGAATAAGAATATACCAATTTCACTGGAGTTTGTAAAGGTCAAGTAAGCCTCTATATAAGCCTCTATATAAGCCCAGAATAGCATTTGGTACATAATGCTGTATGTGTTTGCCATCATTATTACTAGTATTACTATTGTTATTTATTGATGTTACTATTTACATTAATATGGAGAGACTATTCTTTAATTTTACTTAAAACTCTCAAACTTTGGGGCCAGGGAATTAGCTCAGTGGTTCTGGCACATGCCTCTCAAACACAAGGTCCCAAGTTCAATCCTTAGTACAAAAAAAAAACCTCTCAAACTTTGAAATTAGACTTTGCAGATCTCTTATGTTCACTATCCAACTCCCAGTAGTCATATTCTAGAATTTTTACTACAGATGACATTTGAGTATTTGAGCCTCTCAGTTTTAATATATTACACTCTTATGGTTCACTGTAATTGTTAGAAAGTTATTCTTTATCTTGCACTTACTGTTTCTGTCTTAAATTTCAACTTTAAATTAGGCATCATTAAGTTTTGGGTTTTTTTAAATGTAATCGAAATCTTTATTGGTACATTACATATACACATCATGATTGCACTCAATAGTGGGAATTTGTACCAGTATATGACACAACTTAATTCTCATTTTTTCCCATAGCCCTATCCACCCTCCCTCCCCCACCCCCTGTATACGTAAACTTTGTTTCTTTTCTTTTATTTTATAATCTCATTGTTTTTCCCCCTCACCCCATTTCACTTTGAGTATTTTCTATTTCACAATCTATAACATACATTCTAGAACTCATTTACATCTTTATTTCCTCATACCACGAAAAGATAAACGATATTTATACATCTGTGACCTATTTATTTCACTTATGAGGATTCCTCAAAGTGCATCCATTTAAGTATAAATGCTTCAAACTTATTTTTTATGGCAGAGTAATACTTCATCAGGCATCATTAAATTTTGTGTGTGATACTGTTGACAGTAACAACTAGTGACATTTATATAGTGTTTCAGGATTGGCTTAAGAAGCTGTTACATCTAGAATTTCACAATATTGAAAAAGAATCCGGCTTCTGGAGCCATTGCTGATTCCTCTTCTGTGTGGCAGCCCTTTGATGAGCCTGACAAGAGCTTTTCCAGCAACCTTTTCCCTTGCCACATCTGTCTCCTTTTCCACACGCTCTGTCCTCATCTCCTGTACTAGTCTTTGACTTGATGATTTCAGACTTTCTGGTTTTGGGTTTTATTGTTGTTCCGACCTATTTAGTCAATAGTTATCTTTTAATGGGATGCCCAGTTTGAACAAATTCTGTAGATATTTCTCTGTGAGGTTATAGCACATTGACAGTCATGTAGTACTCATGCTGTACATTTTGGTGTTGCAATGACCACTCCTTTTTTTCTTTTCAGATTTACTATAGTAGTTTACATTCATCCCTATTTAATTTTGTCTTTTACTCAGTATTGGGATAGGAAATTAATTAGTAGCAATAACCAGTTTTTTGATATTCAGTGTTATTCTTTTTGAAGCATGATCATTGTTTCATTATTAAATGAAATGTCATAATGCATATGAGGTAAGAAATACAGTATTTTAATATGATCAAAGAGAAGTTTTATTTAAGAAGAACCGTATAAGTAATTTTAGATTTAATTTTCTCATATTTTGATTGATTGATTGATGATTGATTGCATCACAGGGGATTGAACCCAGGGCCTCCCTAAGCATTCTATCACTGAACTACATTCCCAGTTCTTTGTATTTTGAGAGAATCTCAATAAGTTGTTCAGACTGCCCTTGAACTTTTGATACTCCTGACTGCCTCTTAGTAGCTGGGATTTCAGGTATGCACCCCACCCCCAGATGTAGCATTAGTTTGATTATCTGTAACAAAAGATCAGTCTTAGTTATTAGTGCACTCTGCTTTTTATCAAAGACCAACATGAAGAAATTGCTTCTATTAGAAATTAGTCACAGAAGTCACATCTGTCTGAAAAAATACACCAGTTACTTTATTACTTTTCCTTAATATAAATAACCATTTTCAACAGACAAAATACAGTGTATGATTAATGTAGTTAATTTGTAATTAGTCAAAGGGAGAGTGAAGATGATTAAATTTTAGAGTATGTTTAAATTTAATTTGAGAATTTTAAAAAATAATTACAAATAACCTCTAAATTAGTTAAGGTACTGTTTTCTGTTTATTAAGTTACCTTAGTTTAGATAGAATTAAATATTCCATTCTGTTATTTTCTTTAAGAGTAACTGTTTTGGGAAAATCATTGTTTTGAATAAATGAGAAATGAAAGGAAAATACATTGGTTTCAATGAAAGTAAATACTATTTTTCCTTCCACTTTTTTTTTTTTTTTAAGGTTTTTTGAGACAGGGTCTCGCTTTGTGGTTCAGGCTAGCCCTGAGCTCAGCCTCAAACTCACATCACAGCAATCCTCCTGCCTCTGCCTCCCGAGTGCTGGGATTACAAGCGTGAGCCACCACGCCCGGCACTATTATGTGGTATTGGTTGCCACTGGGGTGAGTCTCCACACCCAGTATTGTATGTGGTTACCGGGGATTGAACCTGGGCCCTTGCGCTTGCAAGACAGGTGCCAGAACCACTGAGCTATATCCCTGGCCCCTTCCTTCCACTTTTTAAAAGACAGTGCTAACTCATGTTTCACATGTTAGCTCTAAAAATCACATTAATTAAATATAATCATTCACCCAATATTTATAAGAAAAGTGTTCATAGTACACACTGTTTTGAAAAATCATCAAGCTTCACATTTTTTCTTTATTTTAAATGTGGGTTAATCACATTAAAACTCTGAG
>PVIR01011675.1:35228-46678 GCA_004026965.1 Petromus typicus
GTTTTTTGAGACAGGGTCTCGCTTTATAGTTCAGGCTGGCCCTGAGCTCAGCCTCCAACTCACATCACAGCAATCCTCCTGCCTCTGCCTCCCGAGTGCTGGGATTACAAGCGTGAGCCACCACGCCCGGCACTATTATGTGGTATTGGTTGCCACTGGGGTGAGTCTCCACACCCAGTATTGTATGTGGTTACCGGGGATTGAACCTGGGCCCTTGCGCTTGCAAGACAGGCACCAGAACCACTGAGCTATATCCCCGGCCCCTTCCTTCCACTTTTTAAAAGACAGTGCTAACTCATGTTTCACATGTTAGCTCTAAAAATCACATTAATTAAATATAATCATTCACCCAATATTTATGAGAAAAGTGTTCATAGTACACACTGTTTTGAAAAATCATCAAGCTTCACATTTTTTCTTTATTTTAAATGTGGGTTAATCACATTAAAACTCTGAGTATTACTAACTTTTATTTATTTCTACTAATAATTAAAGTAGTTTTTTCTACAAATCTCCATCTACTTGAGATCAGAGGTCAAGAAAGCTACTTCGGCAGATACCTTATCTCAAGAAAATGAAAGTGGAATGGTAAAAGAACAGGTAGATGCAATTAATACTTTTAGTTATGCTTGATTAAGATAGGTCTTGAATTTATAGGCACTTATTAATATTAATAATTTATCCTTTATACCATTTTGGGTTTTTTTAATCTGGGCTTTTGTCAACAGTTAAAGCTGCGCCACGGTCTCCAGATGCTCGGGCAAGTCGTGGCCATTCCCAAACTGAGCCTCTCCCTGGTCCAGCTGTGACAGCCACCAAAGAAAATCTCCCTGTACTCAATACGAGGATAATCTGCCCAGGTAGTACATGGTGTATTCTAAAACATCATGTATTGTTTGCATTTCTGTGATAATGTATCGGCACTTTCCATGAGCTCTGAAATATATTTGTGTTCTTAAAGAAGAATGTTCCTAAGAGAATGTTCTTCGTGCATTTATCAGTAAGGATCCAGGTCCTCAGATTCTTCTACATATAGCAGTTTACTAGGAATCAGTAAAACATATTTCTTGATCCTTCCTTGAGCAATTGTAAGCCATTAATTTCTGAGTGGAGCCCACAAATATCCACAGTAAACCTTCTCTTCTAGTCTGTGACTTCTGAGTACTAGTCTCTCAACAGATTTCTTTTGGTTTTATACCAATAGTTCCTCTGTAGACATTTTTTTTTATTAATATTAATTTTTTGCTAGAGGGATTGAACTCAGGACCTTGCACTTGCCACACAGGTATGGTGCCACTGAGCTAAATCCCTGGTCCACTGTAGACATTTTTAGCCTAGTGATATTGTTTTATTTTTTTGAACATCTTAATTATAGTACTAATAAAATAAATTTACCTTAGATTAGACTAATACTAGTAGAAACCAAAAGACTATAAGCAGGAGATGGAGGAAAAGATTGGTACTTCATTTACAAAAATCTTTGTGCTTCATTCAGAGTAGATTGGCATCCAGGTTAAACCCTGAAATCAGAATCTCCCATCGAAGTACTAACCAGGCCCAAATCTCCTGAACTCCCAAGATCAGGGGCACTAGAGGTAGATAGTATGTCTGTGGACTAAAATTGTTGTCTTATATAAGTTCTTTTCAAAGAAGAATCACAATTCAGTGATAACAGAGACTTTAGTAACTCACTTTCAGTAGTGGACGAGACAACTAGATAAAAGATCAATTAAGAAATAGGATCCTTGAAAGAAACACTTTAGAACACGCGGGCTCCCCAGAGTAGATTTCACATATATACATTTTTCCCCCTATGATACTGAAGATTGAAACCAATGTCTTTACACTGAGCTACATGCTCATTTTTTTTTTTTTTTAAATTTTGAGACAGGGTCTCACTGTCCCTGAGTTGCCCATGCTGGGCTTGACTCCCCTTCCCTCAGCCTTCTAAAGTGCTGGGCTGTCAGGCACGTCCCACCACACTGGCTAAGAGAGTCCTGAAATTTCCCAAAGGGGTGAGAGTATATGAGTTAGGGTGTAGAGATGCTGCTGCAGGTAGGAAGATCTGAGATGACAGAGATGAAAAAGATGGCCTCTTAGGGACTGAGTGACCAGCCGATTGTGAGGAATTTAGATGACTCCAGTATTCACATTTGTAATTAAAATAATTCTCTAAGTTCATATACTGTGAGTTACTGTATTGCAATAGGCCACTTACATGATCTTGTTCTGTCCACACAGTTTATAAAGTAGCAATTTCATTTGATATTTTACTACTTAGTCTTGGCAATAACACTGAGTTTTTACCTTAATACATCTTCTAACATTTTAAATTTAATCTTAGTATTATTACCTGTGTTTTGTGAATATGGGAAGTGCTTATCTCGATGATATTTTGGGGAATCTAGCCTTTATTGTAGATTCCTTACAAACATTTTTATCTTATTCACAACAAAAGAAGTAATATATGTTTCTTGAAGTTATAGAATTACTAGGAAAATAAATGAGAATTTACATAGAGACTTCTCAAGGCTTCATCTCTTTAATTCCTTATGACAACATTTAGATATGTATTGACTTTGTATTCATAACTATCGTTACTTCTTAGTTTTGATAAATGAAATGAGTAGCACTGAACCTACTTTGAGAGCTGGATGTTTGCGGTAAGACCTGAGTACACTAGTTCGTTCTATTTTTCCTTAACATATGATTTTTTTTTTTTAAGACAGGGTCTTGCTTTGTAGTTGAGGCTGGCCCTGAGCTCAGCCTCCAACTCACATCACAACAATCCTCCTGCCTCTGCCTGCTGAGTGCTAGGATTACAGGCGTGAGCCACCATGCCCGGCACTGTGGTATGTGGTACTGATTGCTGCTGGGCATGAGTCTCCACGCCCAGTATTGTATGTGGTTACCAGGAATCGAACCCGGCTCCTTGTGCTTTCAGTAGACTTTACAGGCGCTGGAACCACTGAGCTAAATCCCCGACCTAACATATGATTTTTAATGTTTATTTATTTATTTATTTTTTGTCCAGGTTTAAGAGCAGGATTAGCTGCCTCGATCGCTGGGAGTTCTATCATCAACAAAATGTTGCTAGCAAATATTGATCCTTTTGGTGCAACGCCATTTATTGACCCAGATCTAGATTCACTGTAAGAAAATGCTTTTCCAATTATCTTGTTTTTGTTTTGCTTATTTCTGTTTTATATGAATTATAATAGTTTAACAGTATCACCATATAGATGGCTCCATCTCTAAAAAAGGAAGATTGAAAAAGAAGTTCATAACGATGCACACATTGAGACCTTTGAAATTCAGTGGTCTTTGTGATCTGTCTCTGAAGCAGGTTCCTTTGCAGGCTTTTCTCTGTGAGAGCAATACTGGAAAAGGGAGATACAGCCACGTTTCCCTGGAGACATTTACTTACTAGCACCTCCCCACTGTATTTATGCCTTTCTTCTCAGTCTCACCCAATCTGCCATCTCTCCGTACCCAGCGTCTAGGATTACTGATTTCAGGAAGCTTCTGGCCCACACTGATGTTTCCCTTCTTAAAATTCCTAAAAGCATTTTTGACAGCTTGCGACATTTTTCTTTCTTTTACTTCCATTTTAATTTTGCTTTGGTTATATCTCATTTCTGACATTCCTCAAAGACAGTCTTATCTTTTAAACTTTCACATATACTTAGAAGAATGGATTACATTTACTAGTGTATTGCTCAGTAATTACTGGAGACTTTCTAATGATGAGAGAGGCGTCTTGGCATTTGAGTACAAGGCCTTCCGCAGCCATCCCCATCTGTCTGTAGGCTTACCTAGGAGAGGCAAGGCTAATTTAAACAAAAGCAAACCCTGCCTGTGCCTGGGCTTCACCTGCCCGCTGTCCCTTCACATCGCTGTGCTCGTGTACTGTCAGGTGCGCATGACATATGTTCAGAGAGTGATTCCTGCTAAACTTTACAATCTGTAAGGAACAAGAGCCTAACAGGAACTTAAAAATCATTATAAGTGCCATTTTGAGAACAAATGTCAAATGTTGTAATGAACCTGAAGTTGAATTTATGTACTTTTCCTTGTTATCATAGAGATGGATATTCAGAAAAATGCGTTATGAACAATTACTTTGGGATTGGATTAGATGCAAAAATTTCATTAGAATTTAATAATAAGAGAGAAGAGCACCCTGAAAAATGCAGGTAATTTTGAAAGTAGCAATAATATTATTACATGAAGGAAATTTTACTTAATTTCATCTATTGTCTCTTTTGCTTGCTTTAAAAAATAAGTAGATAAAATTTCCTGAGATTCCCTACCATCATTTCTGTCCAGGAGCCGAACTAAAAACCTGATGTGGTATGGAGTCCTTGGAACCCGGGAATTATTACAGAGATCTTACAAGAATTTAGAACAGAGGGTTCAACTTGAGGTAAGTTCATCTTCAAGTAAAGACATTTCTAGTGATATTATGTAGAAAAATTTAATTTGTGGAGCTAATTTGAATTAAATTCTTCTAGTTAATGATTAAATATTCAAGGAAAAATATGTGATTATTAGCTGTATATTAAAGAAGGTATAGGCGCTGAATATGAATGACATAATTAACCATAGTTACCATTAGCTACTGAAGAGGGTGCTATTGTAAAGCATAGTATGCCATGAAAAAGTGGGCCCTCCCTATGTAGGGTAATCCAATTAATAAAATCATCATGAATTTACATAATGACTGATAGTATATTTAATGCATCCCACCTATCAAATAGTATAGCTTATTTGACTCCTTTAAATATGCCCAGGATATTTATCTTAGCTTAGAGCTGAACAGCATAACACAAAGCTTCTTTAAAAAATACTGAAGAGCTAGGGATTTAGCTCAGTGGTTCCCAGTGTCTGCCTAGCAAGCGCAAGGTCCCAAGTTCAATCCCCAGTACCAAATACCACAGTACCAGGCATGGTGGCTCACACTTGTAATCCCCGGGAGGCAGGAGGATTGCTGTGAGTTTGAGACTAGCCTGGGCTACATAGTGAGTTTAGGACCAGTATGAACTACAAAGAGAGACCCTGTCTCAAAAAAAAAAAAAGTACTGAATATCTCAAGTAATTTATTGAAAACTTGATGATAAATGACAATGATTGATAATTATGCTGTTGTATCTTTTTTTTTTGAGACACAGTTTTTTTTAAGGTTTTTGGAGACAGGGTCTCGCTTTGTGGTTCAGGCTGGCCCTCAGCTCAGCCTCAAACTCACATCACAATCCTCCTGTCTCTGCCTCCCCAGTGCTGGGATTACAGGCGTGAGCCACCATGCCCGGCACTGTGATATGTGGTACTGGTTGCTGCTGGGTGTGGGTCTCCACACCCAGTATTGTTATGTGGTTACCGGGGAATCGAACCCGGGCCCTTGCGCTTGCGAGACAGGCGCCGGAACCACTGAGCTAACTCCCCGGCCCCTTGAGACAGAGTTTTGCTTTGTAGTTCAAGCTGACCCTGAACTCACTATGTAGCCAGGCTAGCCCAGGCAAGCCTTACAGCAATCTTCCTGCCTCTGCCTCCCAAGTGCTGGGATTACAGAGGTGAAACACCACACCTGGCATTGGGGTATGTGGTAGTAATTGCTGGTGGGCATGAGTCACCATGCTTAGCATTGTTATATGTGGTTACTAGAGACTGAATTCAGGACCTTCCACTTGCAAGGCAGGTGCTGGAACCACTGAGCTAAACCCCTGGCCCAAATGTGTATTTTTTTGTTGGGCAAAACATTCTGTAGATACACATGCAGTCCGTTTTTTAAAAGCTTTCATTCAATTCAGATACTTCTTTGTTGATTTTTTGTTGAATTGATCTCCTAGTAACAGAAGTATTGAGCCCCCCCATAGCTGTGTTGGTGGTAATCTGCTCTTTTATGTCCAGTAATGTTGGTTTTATGATGAAATGTGTAGGAAAGTATTCACAAGAGAGCAAACATTATAGCATCATTTACTCTCGCACCCTTTTTCTTGGGTATTTTAGTGTCTTCCAAAGTAGTGGTTCCTTTTTTGTCTAACCTCTGAACTTTGGATCTTGCAGTGTGATGGACAGTACATTCCTCTTCCTAGTCTTCAAGGCATAGCAGTGTTGAATATCCCCAGTTATGCTGGTGGCACTAACTTCTGGGGTGGTACCAAAGAAGATGATGTAAGTATCATAACGGGAGTGAAGAGTTAAGTCAGAATACGCTGGACAAATGAGAAGCCAAATAGATTTAAGATTTTATTTGAATGATCGTTTGTGTATATACTGTAAACTGTAAAATTCCTTATTGTGGGATATAGGTAATAATACTCCAGATCAACAGAAACACGTGTACTTTGTTTTCTTTTTATTGACTTCTATGGGTTGGCTCTTACATAGACTTGCAGGAAATACATGTAAAATAAATTACAATGTATTTTTAATGTTTATGATACAGATAGGTTTCAGTTCTACTGAAATGTAATTTGGACTAATAGTCAACCTTTTTTGCCAGCCTATCAGCACTCTTAAATATTTTGAAGGGCAGAAATTGATGAAATTAAAAATGATGACATTCTTTGATCAGCTACTAGGCAGTTAATGTTATAAGAGTTTCACACTGGCTAGAATCCTCACTTTTTCTTCATACTGGGGACAGAACACAGGGCCTCAGGCATGCTAGGCAAGTGCTGTCCCACTGCACGATGTCCCCAAACATCACCCAACTTTTAATCTAAATTCTATCACTCTAAACAAACAAAGGCAGAGTTTCTACATTTAGTAAGTAGCAGAGAGCATTTGAACACAGGCAGTCTGATGATAAAAACTAGAAGAAATCATGAGTACTAGTAAATCCTTATCCTGTTACTTTCAATGAAAATTTTAATTAGGATACTACCTTTACTGAATATTTTCTTAGAGTAATAATCACTTTATGATATAGTAAAAAGGAAAGCAAAATGAAAGTTATATAACCTAATCACTTTTTAGAATAAATTAATTTTGTGAAAATGCATCTAACATAAAGGTGAAGAAAGTATGAGATGATTTTTATACTATTTGTTTTCATACTTTAATGCTCTAAAAAGTACTTACATTAAGATGTAAGATACATATACAGTATATCCCTTAGAATATACTAAGTGAACTGGATCATATTTTGCATGTTTATTAGCTTTAACCTTATGAAATTATATCACTTTTTGGGTTTTTAAATTTTCACAAATTTCTTGCATCATCAAAACATCTCCATATTTATAACAGATGTTTAATATATATTATACCAAGATACATCATTTAGAAATGTATTAGTCAAAAAGTACTTTATGAGAATTATATCTATGTGGGTATTAAAACCCTTTTTTAAAATTATGTTTATTGTAAGTCATTGTTGGTGACTTTTTTTGATTATTGCTTTCTAATGCTTAACTTTGTTGCTAAAGGTTTTATATATGGGTATTGGGAATGCAGCTTAGTACTATAGTACTTGCCTAGCAGACACAAGATCCCTGATGCAAGTATCAGGGTTTACATTAGTTGATGTGCCACGTTAGCCAAACTTCCAGTGAAAATGTAATGTAGTTTTTCCTTTCAGATATTTGCTGCACCATCATTTGATGACAAGATCCTGGAAGTTGTTGCCATATTTGATAGTGTGCAAATGGCAGTGTCAAGAGTCATCAAACTACAGCATCATCGAATAGCCCAGGTTGGTCTCCCTGATGAGATCTGCCTTCCCTTCTTGGGCATGGAGGGCTAGAAGAAGCTATTTCACGTGATGCCTAACCTGAGTAGGCTTTTGTACAAGATGGACTTTCTTATCCCTCACTTGTTACTGTGTCATTGCAGGTGGTAAAGCGTAGGGCTTCCACCCCATGAAATGGACTAAAGACCAAGCCTAATGGAGAAATTGACCATGGCTTTTCTTCAGGATGATTTGTGTTCTGAAATAATGTGTTTGTTTTATTTCAGTGCCGTACAGTAAAAATCACTATCTTTGGAGATGAGGGTGTCCCAGTGCAGGTGGATGGTGAAGCATGGGTTCAGCCTCCAGGAATTATCAAAATTGTGCACAAAAACAGAGCTCAGATGCTAACAAGGGACAGAGTATGTAACAAAAAATTTCTTCTAGAATTTTGTCAGTTTTTTAATATCTTAAGTTATTAAAAATAGAAAACAAGGAAGAAGATTTAAATTGTTCTTGAGTCTGACATTTAGGTCATTCTGGTTTTAAATATGAACAAATGTTTATTCACTTTTAAGTAAATGTTTTTTGTGTAAAAACAGTTCTAAGTGTACAGAAGGATGGAGTATAAAGCAGACAATTTTAATTCTATTTCCACATATTTCCTTCCACCTACTATACAAATTCCTGTTACTAACATTTTGCACTGTATGACACGTGTTACCACTGACAGACCACCTTAATACATTATTATTATTTACTAAAATCCTACTCATTATTATTGCTTGTGTTGTGCACCCATGGGTTTGACATATATGACCACTTCTAAATACTGTTGCAGTGTCGTGTAGAATAGTTTTGCTGCAGTCAGTCTCTGCTGGCAATCATGGGTCTTTTTACTACCTTCATTGTTTTGTCTTTCTCAGAATATGTATTTTAAATTCAGTTCAACTTAAACAAATAAGACTGGAATATTTATACTACCTCATAAGACAGAATAGTAAACCAAAGCATAAAGTCTTTTTCACTACATATCTTTTCATTTGCTGCAATATAGGGAAATTTTATGTCTTTTTTTTTTTTTTTTTAAGTACTGAGAAATTGAACTGCTCAGAGAATTCTTCTTATCAAGCTACATCTCAGCCCTTTTTAAACTTTTTATTTTGAGACAAAAGCCCCTTACGTTGCCTGGCTGGGCTTAAGTTGGTAGTTTTTCTACATCAGCCCCCCAGAGTTCTGAGTTTACAGGAGTGCATCACCATAGCGAGCTTAAAATGTCTTTTCTAATACTTGTGATATATTTAATGACATGCTTGATTATAGAAAAATTAATCATAATTTCAAAGACTTCTACAGTATATAAATATGTATTTACCTGAGTCTCAGAGCTCTATAGTAACATTGCATGGCTGAATTTAAATAGGCCTTCGAGAGCACTCTGAAATCTTGGGAAGATAAACAGAAGTGTGACTCTGGCAAGCAAGTTCTTCGAACTCATTTGTACATCCAGCACGCCGTTGACCTGGCAACTGAAGAGGTGTCACAGATGCAGCTGTGCTCCCAGGCCGCAGAGGAGCTAATTACCAGGTAGTGTGGTCTAATGAGTTTTATGGACTGTGAGAACTCTGGTCTTAGGCTATTTGGGCTTTGATTCAACTTTAATAATAGTTTTAGCTGTTGATAGTATCAAAAAGGGGTGTGCTGGTTGCATCACTTATACCTCAATAATTTCTGTACTTCTTACCAGGAGCTTTTTATCAGGTTCTTCAGTCCAAACACCGTTGCTCTGCACAGACCAGATACTTCTTGAAACACTTTAGTGTTCTCTGCCACACAGTGTTCTGTCCATTTTAATTTTATATATGATATTTACATTACATATCCATTTAACATTGCTTTCAAATAACTAATGAATGTTCATGAATGTAGAGCGAAGTCTAAATATTAACCTTATTCCTGAAGAGAATCAGAAATACTAGAACTGGCTTCTAGGAAAGCATATTACAGATTTAGAGACCACTCGTAAGCTAACTTTAATGGACAGAAAAGAAGATGGGTTCTATGATCCTGAAACAGGAAAAAATCACTACAATCAGAAATAAACTTTCAGAGAGAAGATACCACTGACAAGTTTCTTGACTTCTCACCTAAATCTGATCTATCAAAGGGGGATAATAAGAATAACTTTATTGGGCTGGGGAGTTAGCTCAGTGGTTCCGGCGCCTGTCTTGCAAGCGCAAGGGCCCGGGTTCGATTCCCCGGTAACCACATAACCCACACCCAGCAGCAACCAGTACCACATACCACAGTGCCGGGCGTGGTGGCTCATGCCTGTAATCCCAGCACTCGGGAGGCAGAGGCAGGAGGATTGTGATGTGAGTTGGAGGCTGAGCTCAGGGCCAGCCTGAACCACAAAAGCGAGACCCTGTCTCAAAAAAAAAAAAAAAAAAAAAAAGAATAACTTTATTGTAAAAATTAATTGATACTTTGGGGTAGATCATATGTCTGACAGGTAGATAAGCAGATTGGAAAGGGGAAATAATGATGGGTTCCATATTGGACTGAAGAATTAAATTACATTACAAATATCCTGGAGACAATTTTAGTTAGCAGTTAGAAATGTTGGTCTGAAGTTGATTTACTTTTACTTATTCTTAGAGAATTGGAATACCATTTACCTACCTGTATTCTCTTCTGATAAATTACTCATTCTCCAAAGTTTCTCAAGATTACTGGCAATAATATTGAGGTTCATTTATATTCCCTTTTGCTTTGGGATATAATATAATGCTTAAGAATTAAACTATTGGGGCTGGGGATTCAGCTCAGTGGTTCTGGTACTGCCTTGTAAGTACAGGGTCCTGAGTTTGATCCCTGGTAACCACATAGCACAATGCTGGGTGTGGTGACTCGCCCATCAGCAATTAGTACCGCGTACTACAGTGTTGGGCACAGTGGCTCACACCTGTAATCGCAGCACTTGGGAGGTAGAGGCAGGAGGATTGCTGTGAGTTTGAGTTTGAGTTCAGGACCTAGCAGGCTGAACTACAAAGCCAGACTCTGTCTCTAAATAAATAAATAAATAAATAAATAAATAAAACTGTTTTCCTGTACTCTTGATTCAAGTACATAGATCATCTGTCTCTTTTGTTGTTTAACCTTCCTAGAGTGAAGGTCTTTCTCCTTGCAGATAGCAGAACCAAGAAGTATTTGACTGGTCTTGCTTTTTTCCACTTCTACAAGCCTTTTATCACTTTCTAGGCATTGGTGGAACTTTTCCTTCATTCTCTTCTTTGTTCTTAGTGCCTTATACTGAGGATTTTTCTTACCAGGACAGTTTCTAGAGTTTTGAGTACCAGAGGAGTGTAGTAAAATAGGCTTTGGAGTTGGATGAACATAGATTGAGCATTTACCACTTACAAGCTCTGCATAGGTTGTAATCTCTCTTTACAAGGTTGTGAAAATGAAAGTGTATAAAACACTGAACACGTAGATTGTAAATATGGTAATGCATCTCTCCAATGTATTTGAAATTTTAATAAATAAAGAATAAGTTTCTGCTCTATATTTGTGACTTCTCTCACTTTCAAATTACTATATTTACTTTATTTCCAGTATTTACTATATTGTGTTAACAGCACATACAAATATTTGTCTGATTTTAAGACTGATTTTATTGTCACATGTTGTTGTGGTGAGGTTTGAGTTATCCTGTGAAATTTATAGTTGAGTGCCCATTCGAAGATTTTTTTTCTGTTTGCTGATTTTCATGGTTTTT
>PVIR01011676.1:0-46592 GCA_004026965.1 Petromus typicus
GAGTCTACAGTCCCACCAACAGTGGAGAAGGGTTCCTTCTTCTCCGCAGCCTCACCAACATTTGCCGTTGGCTGATTCTGAAATGGCAGCCATTCTATGTGGAGTGAGATGAAAGGATTTCCTTGTCTTACAATATCTGTGTGACCAACGCATACCTGCTCACGGCTTTGTGCTCACAGCCACAAAATATTCGAGTTGGCTGTGGGATTCAGGGAATGATTTCTGAAGTTGGTGGTAGTTAATTTAGCCCTGAGATGATGGACAGGGCTTGGACTGGCAATGAGTAAGTGAATGGCATCCAAGTGGGAGTTCCTAGTACTAAAGCACAGTTAGTCCTACGTTCACTTCTGATAGGAAACATGAGGTTTAACTAGATTTTCATGATGTTGTTCAACACTGGAGCAGTCTCCTAGATAACCCAGGATGCCAAGGATGCCATTAGGACAATGCCAGGCGGTGACAGCAGGAACTGTCGGGTTAGTGGTGGTAGCCTCTCTGCCTAAGGAGATGCCTCCTTCATCTTGCTTTGTGACTGCTGTACGCACGGCTTCTGCCTCCTTCCTGATCTCCTCGGCAGAGCTGACTGGTCCTTGGTGGGATGTAAGGACGTCATAAATGGTGGTGCGACCAGGGTGTCACTTTGCCACTGGCCATCAAAGCGGGCCGTAAGCCCTGCAGACAGCAATTGTATCCCAGTGACCTCTGTCCCTATCTTGGTCTCCCTCGGCCTCAACAGTCTTAAGGCACTGTCTTAGTTCATTTGAGCTACTGTCACAAGTGCCCAAGACTGGGAAATTTAGAGACAGCAGAAAAATATTCCTTGAAGTTTTGGAGGTTGGGAAGCCCACACTGGAGCCCAAAGCACCTGCCGCTGAGGGCCGCTTTCTGTCTCCTTCACGGAGCCTTCACAGCTGTACATTTCTATGGCAGAAGTGAGAAAGGTGAGACCAGGGAGAACCGTCCTCCCTCCCTGCATCTCATAATCCCTCATGGAGGCGGAGCCCTTGTGACTCAGTTGCCTCTCCAGTTTCACACTTGGTGTGGAGGGACAGAGACGACGCCACAGCAGCACACGGCTGGCTGACGCTGACTGAGGTGCAGTGAGTTACGGATGAATCTCGTGCTGCCTGTGTGTGCAGACCAACGAAGGTGCCCGGGGACAATGGATCAGGCATGGTGGCCCGTCTCCGAAGCAGCATCCACCCTGGCTCCCTGCTTTCTCCGATGCTATCATCACCCACATTCTCTGACTCTCAAGCAGGTCGGACGCCCCTGTGCAGCCTGGAACCACAGGCTGTGGCACCTCGGATGTGGTGGTATCAGGTCTCCCTGCCTTCTCCTCCCAGGCATGGTGCAATGCAAATTTGCAGCGCCCTTCCCCAGAGGGGAGGCAAACAATACACTTTTCCTTCCCAATCTGGAAATTATTCCTTTCTGATTGAGAGGTTTGAGTCCCTTCTGCTTGTAATAATATTATTATTTATAATTTATGTTCTTAATTTTTATAAATAGTGCTCAGTCACCATGGCAACAGGATCTTCACAAATCATTAAATTAAATAATGAGTAGTCATGATGCTTTGCACTTCTGTTCATTTTCTTATTAAAAAAAGGACCCCAGATCTCCAAGTTCTTTAAAAATACTAATTAATTGGGCCTTCCCACCCACATTTTCTCAAGGTGGGGAATGAAGTAAATGCCTTTCACCTTTGTGCTGTTGCTGTCAGCGGGAGGCCCCACGGCAGGGAGCTCTGAGGTCGGGGTGTGCGCCGCCTGGGTCCCTTCCCGGGGTTACACAGACGCTGCGGGTGGGAACTGGCCCGGTGTAGCCTGAGTCACGTGCACACTTCTGGCCGGACCCAGCCTGCGCAGGGGCCTGGCTGGGGGCTCGCGGTGGACTTGGCCCATGGTTTGGCCCCAATCGCAGTGAAATGGCCGAGGGAGGCGCTGCAGCCCAGCAGGCAGGCTTTCCCTGAGCTTTTGAGTTCGGATAAGAACAGGAGGGATTCCAGCCTCTCGCCATTGGGAAACAGTGCCAGTGCTTTCAGGAAATTCAGAAAAATGTCCTCAGACTGTACTGGGCAGGGGTGGCAAGAGAGCAAAGGGCACTAGTGCGCAAACCCCCAGGAGCCCCCAGGGCTTAGGGTCGAGGTGGAGGGTGCTCATCCAGGAAACAAGATGGACCCCTGGAATTGTGGGGAGACCTGGCGAGGGTACTCCATGGAAACCAGCCCTGGGGTACCCACGAGGGCGGGGATGGCTCTGGACCCAAGGCAGCAGGGCAGAGAGCGGGGAGAGCGGCATCCCTGCCCAGACTTCACTGGCCCCTCCAAGTGAGCAGCGGTACAGTCCTTTGCAGAGTTGCTTCCGTTAGGACTGGAGGATCTATTGGAAGCGAATGGGCCTTGCAAAATAAAAATTGCTGGGTAAACATGAGGAAATGAAATGACAGACTAAACTGTCCACTATGACCTCGCCTGCACCCAGGTGCTTTTATTTTGAACATAGCATTTCTTGGCTAATGCAGCAATTTACTCCTGGGAAATCCACACCACATCCCAAGCAATGTCACCTCAAGCCAGCCACTCAATTAGTAAGTCCCCATTACCCTGCAAAAACCCCAAACAAGCAAAAAGCCATTTTCTAGTACCTAAACAACAGGATTTTTGACTTAAAACACAACTCCAGCCTAATTAACTAATTAGACAACAAAATAAATAATTATCCAGTGTATCAGCAAGAGAAAGAGAGATGCATTAAAAGGTTACTCAGACTCAGTGTTTGCTCTGCGAGGGGAGTGGGCAGACCTCACCTTCGTTCGTGGGCTTTCGTCAGTGACCTCTCCAGAGCTGCTTGCTAATTGCACCTTTCTCCTGCTAACGGCAGCGCTCATAAGCACACACTTTGTAGGACAGGCATCCTATCTCTCACTCTCTCTTTCAGTCTTCCCGGACTCCCAGCTTTGGTGCTGCACAAGAATCAGCTCACCAGGCCCGGCCTGGCCTGCCTTGTGTTGAAGAAGTGGGTGCCACTCACTGAATGACACCAGGAACCCCAGATATTTAGGAGGCTGAGGCAGGAGGTTAGCAAGCTCTAGGCCAGCTAGCAACTCAGCAAGACCTTGTCTCAGAATAAAGAATGAAAAGGGCTGGGGTACAGCATGCTCAAGGCCTTGGCTTCAAATCTCAGCACTGAAACAAAAATCTCAAACCACAGAACAGTGTCACGTCCAAATTCCAGAGTGGCCAGCGGTGGGACTATGTTGATATAGTCAAGATCAGATGTGCAGAGAGATCTAAAGCTCTGAGGTGCCAGAGGAGAGGAGAGGTAAAAGGGGCCGCAAAGATGACCATGGCCCTGGAGATGCAGAGGCATAAATCCTCATGTTTGGGGTGACTACATGGGGCTCAGGGTGAAGAACAAGAGGTTTTCTAAGTCTGGGCTTCCTGAGGAGTCAATGTGGTACGATCCTGAGATGGCAGTAAATGTCACGAAGCTGCTCTGAGGACCTCTGTGAACCTGAAGGATAATTCAAGGAATGGGCCTTCTGTCCCTGAAGTGGGGACACAGTGCACAGAAGTGGGACATCTCATTCTGTCAAAGTCAGGATCACACGAACTGTCCATGTTGGGAAAAGCTCAAAGCGAAGCAGTGATGAGTCTTGCAGTTGGCCGGAAGGGCATGGAGCTCAGTGGGTGGCAGGAGAACTGGAAGCCCATGCAGACGCCCTGGGAGCCAGTCGCAGGCAGCACAGCTGTACTCGAGGCGCATGCTGTGGCCAGGCGTGAGCATCTGCTAGGAACGACAAATCTGATTTGAATTCCTGATCTGTCACTAAGCAAATGAGTGACGTCTCAGCCTGCCTGAGCTGAGCACCTGAGGGACGCTGGGAATGTCAAAACCCAACATGGCGAATGGGGGGGGTGTTCAAGGGAACCACTTTAGCCCCTGTTGTCACTGTCATCAGCTGGGTGACTGCTCACAGGGAGCCAGGGAAGGGGCAGTGTGCACGGAACACCCAGGGTGAGAGCCAAAGGTGAAAGGCCAGGCCTTCTCCCTCTGGGGCAGGGCTGAGCCCCAGCTTGGCCCTTGCAGTCTCTTTTGTGTCCTCATATCCTGGGCTGCCTGAGCCCAGCCACAGCCTTGGACCCCATTTTACCACACGGTGCAGTCATTGCTAACAGTGCTGTCCTCTGCATCAGTGGTGACAGACCAGCCATGGCCTTGGCCAGGCGAGCAGCTCTGGTCAAGCCTGCTTTACAGACATCATTTGGTCTCTACATTGCTTATTTAAAATTCAAATTTGGCACACTGAAATCGGGTATATCTAGCACCAGAAGATGGATGAGTTTTGGGTCCATGCTCTAATGCACCTGGAGCAGCCAGCACAAAGAAAAGGATGTCTTAAGAGATACTTGCTGTCCAAGTCCTCAGAGTCTTAGAGTGACTCAATGCTTTCCCCATTTTCTGATGCGAACCTCTCCTCTCTGACTTACCTAAGCCCTGTAGACTTGGACGTTTTTGAACTTTGTCTAAAACAACAGCATTCCAACTATGTTCCAACTAGGACATGATTTTTCTCTATTATGATGTATTAGTTAATGTCCCATTACTGTACAGAATACTCTAGGAAGGGTCACTATATAGAGAAAGAGGTTTAGCTGGACAACAGTGATGGAAAGTCAAGGGCATGGTGCCAACCAACATCACCTCTGCTCTGGTGAGGACCCTTTGTTAGAAGGCACCAAAATGGTGGAACTACATACGAGAGGGCCAGGTCATGTGGCGAGAACAGGAAGCCAGGCCATGATCGAGGCCCACAAAACTAGGGCAGCCCTTCCACACATAGTGCCCTTGGTGACCTATTCCCAGGAGCTTCACTTCCCAGAGGTCTCGTATTTGCAGTCTTGCCTTGGATCAGGTTTATGTCCCATGGACCCTTGGGGGACACTGAAAACATGTCCACATGGTATTAAAGGCCTATCAGTAATACTGGTCATTGGTGCCACTTCCAAACTCACACAGCCACCCACAGGGGCACACTTGCACTGACACCAAGCAAAGCTGAATGAAGAGCACTATTTTTTTTTGTCTCCAATAATGTTCTTTAAAGTCTTCAGCTTGTCTGTACTGGAAGCCGGCGTCAGTCTCAGATGATGCCTTCTGGATCCCTGTGGTTGTCTGCACTAAAGGCATTGGGGTTCTTGTCCAGGTGTTTTGCCATCTGACTGCTTTTGAGATGCATTTGGCCCAAAGTCTTGGTTCAAAGGAATCAAAACTTTTCTACACCCCGAGGGAAGTGTCACCTGACAATTCCCCTCCACAGTTTCCCTTGATGAATTTGTGAGGCAGTAAAGAGATGCAGAAGAAGAACCTGCTGGTTCTGTTCCAGCAAAGCAAAACAAAACAAAAAATCCAGCAGTGAAACAGTAGATGGAGCAGGTATTTCCCCACTAGCAAAATCAGTGACTTACGGAACTTCATTTACTCGAGGACACTATGTTCCTTCAAATACTCCATCATGATTATCTGGCAAAATCTCAGAACATTTTTTTTAACACAAGTTGTCTTTGGTCAATAAATACCATAACTGAAATGTCCTAGAGGTGGAGATTTACAGCCTGAACACAACAAACACACCCATAAATCAGGCAGAGCGTGCTTGCAGGTAGCCGGCCAGGCAAGATAAAGAGCCCAGGGGAGGCCAGGAAGCCTGTGAGGTCCTGGCAGCGCTAGGTTTAACCAAACTTCTGGGGGGAAGAAATGAGTTCTCCCTGGTGTGGTGTGTTTAGCCTCACAGGAGTAAACACTTTCCCTTTGCTTAGCCGAGTTTCTCTGTCTGCAATCTGTGCTCGCTGGGAATCTGCCCTTTTCTGTTGCTCACAGACATTGGCAGAGAAAGGCATGCTGGGAAGGAGCTGAGGGACAGGTCTACCAGTTGGCTGTTGAGACTGGACAAGTCCCTCAACTCCTTTGGCATTTTGCATCTTAATAGGAAAAGTTTGGCTGGCAATACCTGCTGTACATGAGAAGGTGTACATGAGACACTTAGCACCTTGCCTTGCAAATGGGAGGCTATTGATACAGTTCACATTTTATGGATAATATTTATAAGGTCTTTGGCACCAGGCTCAGTCTTCTATAAATTACTTTTAGCTTGTTCAACTATGCTAATTTACGGGTGAATGTAAATGCTTCTTTAACGTAGATAACAGCTTCCTCCTGACTCAAAGCCTGATGGGAACATGTGTGCAGCCAGTTCTGATGGAATTCAGTTCTGATCATTGGATTTCTCTTGGCCTCCAAATCTAGCTTTCCCTTAAACTTCAGTTTGTTTTCTATCTGTTCCCTTTTGCGTCTGAGCCCAAAGGTTCTCCAAGCTTGTTTCTCCCTCCCGGAGCCTCTCTGCCCTGAATCTGTGCTTTTCTCTTCCACCATTTTCTGCTTTTGTCTCCTTTCCTCCTTTCTGCTACTCCTCTCCCTTCTTTCCTTCTCTGGTCACTGTCGTCTGTTCCATCCCACTCTCTTCTCCCCTTCCCCTCTTTCCTCTTCCTTCCTTCCCCTGGCCTTGCCTTCTGTTCCCCTCATTCTTCTCCTCCCCTCTCCTTCTCTCCCTTTTCCATCCTCCTCCTTCTTTTCCTTTATGTCCTCTATCCTCTTCCTTCTTTTCCCTTTTTTCTCCTTCTCCTTTCCTTTTCCTCCTCTTCCTTTCTTCCTTTCTGCCTCTTCCCAAGCATTTAGGACACTCCTATTGTCTCCAGTACTGCCATGATTTCAGTTCCTGTCTATACTGCTCATTTCAATGAGTCCAAATCTCCTACACGTCTTCTCCGACCTTCTCTTCTGAATCCTAGGTCTCCTGTCTACCCAGCTTGTCCCCTGACATTTCTACTGTGATCTCTTCTGGGAACTTCAACTCAGCATGTCCTAAGCACATGTCTGGATTGCGTTCTCTGTTTCCTAGTTATTTCCAGCCAGCAAAGATCAGGGTGCTGGGGAGACAGCAGCGAGAAGCACACAAAGTTCTGCTTGAGAGTCAGCGGAGCTTACATCTGCTCTGCATCCTGATCTCTTCTTCTGGGTAAATGTTGCCAACAACCCGGGAGTTTCCCAGGTTATACATTTGAGGGTCAATGTCAATGCATTCTTCTCCTGCATAGAAACCTCTGCCACATCCTGTGGGCATTACCTCCATGGACCTCATCACCCCCCCTCCTCCTGATCCTGTCCCATTCTCACTAGTCACACCAGTCTCACTAGTCGCTTTGATCATAGTGGCTGACAGCCTGGCCCTGGAGGCCCGTGTTTCCTCCATGTGTCTTCCCCAGTGGTGCACATAACTCTGGTCTGGTCACATGATCTGACTTTTCTGCTCAATGCTCGCTTGTAGTTCTCTGTTGAGTGAGGCATGAAATCCAGTGTCTTCACCTGCCTTTCACGGTCCTGATGTTCAGCCTCCTGCCTCCGTCCTTGGTGTTGCTCCAGTTCCTGCCTCCATTTCCCCTTTCCACACTTGCTTGGTTGATTTCCTGGTACTCTCAACCTTCGCTTGGCCATTTCTTCTGCCTGGAAGTCTCTTCCTGGATGGCTCTCAAGTCCCTGGCTCAGCTGAACACAACCTTCTCATAGATGGTTCCCTGGCTTCCTGTCATGGAATTTTGCCCATCTTCAGCTCTGATCCTTCTAGTTCTCTCTCTTGGACTCTCAGGGTGTTTGTAACAGCTTTGCTAGTTCCAGGATGCTGCGGAAGCCTGGGCCGGTGTTTCTTCATGGAGGAGCACACCTTGTAAAAACAATCACCTAGGTGGACTTAACATACTTTCTGTGAGGTGAACCTGGAAATGTACATAGCAGCGCCTCCATGTCTTCAGTTTTTGTTACCCAGGCACCCTCTGCATAAGGATGAACTGCTGCATTTTAAGTTGTGTGATTCTTTGGCATGGTGCACTCCTTGGCCCATGGAGGAGTGGTGGACTTTAGAAAGACATAAAACACCTGCAGAGTGGGTGTGTAGGTGAGACCTGCGTTCTCTGGGTGTCCCAGGAACATCTCCCTTACCACTCTGCTGTCACTGCATGGCTCAGGGGTCTCTCATAATCACTTGACATGTCTTACCAAAGAGAGAGTATTTATCCTGACTGTCACCACGACTGGCTTTGCTTCTGTCCTAGGGTTTTGCTGTAGAGATTACTCTACGTGGGCACATGTACAGCCTCACTGACAATACAAACTCTTTATCCCAAATCTCAGGGATGGAAGAGGCACATGAAAAAGGTTGGTGTGCATCTGTGAAGTCTGACTTTCTCTGAAGGGCTTTTCCACCTGTGACATTTCTTCTGTTGTCCTTCGTAACAGCTGCTTATGTCCTAGGCTACCACAAAGAGCCGGGGTTGCCAAACTGGATATCACTGGGTAGTATAGGACCCTGAATGTTTCCTTACTTTTCCAAATTCAAATTTTCTGCGAAAAGTTCACAGAATGCTGGTGAGGAAGGAGTTGGAACATATGAAGGTCTGCATACAGGGAAACCCCCTGTTGATGTAAATCTGCTGCCTTTTCTTTCTCTTGGCCACTGCACATCTGCCTCAGGCATCTATCTGGAAGGCCAGCTCTTCTCTGGCAGGTCATTGTCATCCTTCAGCTAAGAGAAATGCTTCCTGCGTTATAAAGTACTCCACCTAATTAACAATTTCCTCACTTCATCTATTTTGAAAGACTGAAAAGACACAAAGCTTCATTTTCCATAGAGGAAATACAGAATTGTCTTTTCTTTTTTTCTGACCAGTTCATGATCCATCAGGATTTGGATCTTGGCTCTGCCATTTACCAGTAACATTCCACAACACCACCACACAACTGGATGACCTCCCTGGGGTCAGATACTCATCTCAGGTTTGTTTAACTCTTCTCTTATTCTGCACATTACGGTTATGTTTTTTATTTTACAAATGGAAGAATGAGGCTGAGTGGGGTTCAGCACATTTTCTGAGGATTCACTAGTAGGAAATAGCTGGAGATGACAGAGCCAAGCACGTCACTATCACTGTCTACTTTCATCATTATGGGTTTTTTTTTTGAGACAAGGTCTCATTTTGTAATTCAGGCTGGCCCTGAGCTCAGCCTCAAACTCACATCACAGCAATCCTCCTGTCTCTGCCTCCCGAGTGCTGGGATTATAGGCATGAGCCACTATGCCCAGCACCGTGGTATGTGGTACTGATTGCTGCTGGGCGTGAGTCTCCATACCCAGTATGGTATGTGGTTACTGAGGATTGAACCCGGGTCCTTGCGCTTGCAAGACAGGCACCAGAACCACTGAGCTAAATCCCCCGCCCCCATCATTACATTTTCTAAGTTACTGTCACTTATGTGTCAGGAATCAGGGTGGTTTGACTTGGTTCCTTGTGGGTCTAGTGGGCAGTGGAACAAGGCAGTGAGTGGAAAGTACATGGTACCAACCTGGACAAGGTGACTGTCAATACATCCTACACCCTGTTGGTGTGTGGTGTATCCTGCCCAGTTCCCTTTACCACAGTGGTCCCAGAAGAGGGTCTAGACCTCAAGTTTATCCCTGTTCATGTCCTGGCTGAGGGCCCCATGTCCTCCAGCCTTGTGGTAGGCTCTTTTCTGATTCACAGTCCTTCTATGTGTCAACTTGTTACTGTTCCCACTGAGGGCTATGCCCTCCAGTTCCTGCCTCTGTGCCCTGGTTCAGAAAGGCATGGAGAACAGATACTTGGTCAGACCCTGACCTCTTAAGGTTGCTAAAGAGGTTGTGTCCCACAGCACAGTTGACATAGATTAGCTTGCATGTGCAGCCCTAACTTTTGCGGGTTACTGTAACATTGGCTTTCCACCTTTCTTCCCCATTCCAGCCCAAGTTCTGACTACTTTTTACCCAAGATAATCTGACATCCTTCTGGATGGCTGCCTGCATCGGGGCTCTGGACCAGGGATAGGCAAACAGCAATCTGGGGTCAAATCTAACCCATTGCCTGTTTTTATCGCTCTTAGGCTCAGAATATTTCTGTAGTTTTAAGGAATGTGAAGATCAACCAACCAATAAAAAGAGCAAAGCCTACCTAGCTGCAGTTCTTCACTTGCTTTCTTCAGCCTTTTGCCCATTGTGGAACCCGGCTCGCCATCTTCACTCTCCCCTTCCCACCCAGCCTCACCAAAAGTCCCATACCATACCTCCACCTGGCTCAAAAGATTTTGTGCCACCCCGTGTGTGAGGAAGGCCCCTGGAGCTGTTTGAATAGATCTAGATTCAAGTCTTAACCCTGTTATTTAGGAGCAATGTGACCCTACTTGGCATTTTCCCCCCAAACAGTGATAGTGTCAACCCATAGGCATGTTTGGGGCCAAGGGACTCTAAGACGTGCAGATGTACCTTGAGCTGCCAGAAGCTCTTCAAAGGTTGAGTCTCCTCACAGTTCTGTTGTCCACTGATTGGAGTCTTCTTTGAAGGGTGACTCCAGCTGTCCCCAGCTTTCTTTCCAGCCTTCTTTTTTGGGATGTTCCATGTGACCTTCAGCGCTACAAAGCTTTGCCCCTCCCCCACCTCAACTGAAATGTTGTTCCATGTCTGTTTGCTTCTGAGTCCTCAGGTCTTTGAGGCTCCCTCCCAGGCATATTGTGCGCCTCTGCTATGCAGATCCCGGAGTCTGGGTGGGGACATTCAGGGACTGATGGGACTTTCTGATCACAGAGTACTTGCTCTCCAGGCCCCAGAAGGCTTTAACCATTTCAATCTGTGGGCCGGTCTTAAATCTTCTCCTCCCTTTCTTTTTCTTTCCAACTCCCTAACATGAAACACAGCCTGCTGTGCAGTAAAAATATTTTGGCTTTCTCCCTCTGAAAAAAAATTTCTAAAAATACACAGAAGCATCTCACATGCACACATGGTGGACTTCAGCGGTCAACTTCCAGGTGACAGAAACAAATCCCCAGCCCATGCCCCTCTTCAGGGCCAGCATTGGCTCCTTTTGGCCCAGCTGCGCAGACCAGAGTCTGGTGAAGCAGCAGCCATGTAGGACTGGAAGCAAGTCTTCCTTTTCTTTGCTGGCCATGTGCTAAGTATAGCACACCACCTGCCTATTTGAAGAAATTGGAAGGGGCAATGTGACATCAGTGAAAGTGGGGACAAATCATCTTTCTCTTTAGTGGTTTAAGATTTGCACGAGGAAATGAAAAGTTTTGAAACTCTAGCTTCTTTCAAACCCAAGGTTTCTTGCCTGAGCCTTGATTAGCGTTTCTTTCATCTAAAGAGAGGCAATGTAGCATCCTGAAAAACCATTTTGTGAGGAGTCAAGGAGATGAGGTTCTAATTACCACCTGTCTCTAACCTCCAGTGAGTCTCAGGCTGCCTCTGAGCTCCAGTCATTTTACCAAAAAATGGCGAGGTTTAATTAAATGACCTATTCGACTTTTCGTAGCTCTGAGATTCTGTGAGCTGTGAGCTGAAACTGTGATATTTAAGACACATCACTCATCTAGAAAGCAGACCACTAGTAGTTATCATTTTGTGAGATAATGCATCAGGGTCTCATACAGTAAAATACGCCACTGGGGTGGATGTTGTGGCTACAGCAAAGAAAAGTGAAAGTGTGTATTTATTCAGTGGCCAGGTGTTGATAACTTGCCACTATATGGGGCATTGTTCCCATTTTGCAGAAGGTAAGGTCAAAGAGAAGTAAAGTTGGAATTATCATCCAAATTCATATCTATCATGTAAATCTCTACTCAAAGGGGCTTCAAAATCAAGGATTCCCACAGGAGACCTACAACTCCATGACCCCTCAAACAGTTTTTAAGTGAAAAAGAAGTTCTTATGACACTATAAGTAAAGTAGGCTTATTTCTGGTTGCAGTTATTTCAATATGGCATTTTATATGATGCTTTGAAACTATCTTAAATTGTGTTTTTTCCCCCTTGTATGGTGTCTCACATTAGTAAAGATCCACTGATGATAATTTGGTCTTTTTAGAAAATCAAGATTCCTCAGCCTTGTACATTTTAAATCAGTATACTGAAGACACGTCCATGAGAAGTATGTTGGAAATCTGAGACTAAAAACAGTTAGATCAGTGTTGTGGAGCTTGTCATATACAGATATGCATTTGGAATGCCCAAGAGGATGCTATAATCTGTTGATTTTCCCAAAATTATTTTACTTGAGACCCTCTTGTTGTAGGGCTTCTTCCTGCAATGGTATCTACATAAATCTGCATTTCTCTCAATTAATCTTAATTTCTCTTAGTGATGCCGATTCTCTGGCTTCTTCCTCACAATGGGAAGCAGTGACCATTTGTGAAATACTGACATTTTATTGTTTCCAAAGCATTTATCTCACTTGGCTTTCAAAGTAATCCAGAGAAATGGAACAATTGCTTCATTGTGTTTATAATGTAATGAGAATTTGTTTCAATATGGTGCAACTTTTCCTCACTTCTCTGAGCATATAAAGAAGATGAGGTGAATATTAGTAAAGTACAGTAAGTATACGACAGTGCTGTCAACCAAGAAATGGCTAGCTTCAGATACCAGAGATAGAAATATTTTCTGAGGAGAGGCCTTATGGTTAACAAGGGCTGACTTATTAAGGCCCAATGCAGAAGGCTGAACTAGGGCTTTTTTTTTTTAAATTGAAATCTTTATTGGTACGTTACATATACACATCATGATTGCATTCAACAATGAGAATTTGCACCAGTATATGATACAATTTAATTCTCATTTTTCCCACAGCCCTACCCACCCTACCACTCCCATCCCCTATATACATAAACTTTGTTTCTTTTCTTTTTTGCTATAATCTCATTATTTTTCCCCCTTCACTCCATTATGCTTTGAGTGTTTTCTATTTCACAATATATAACATACATTCTAGAACTCATTTACATCTTCATTTTCTCATACCAGAGAAAAGATATGATATTTACACATCTGTGACCTATTTATTTCACTTATGAGGATGTCCTCAAGGTATGTCCATTTAAGTATAAATGATTCAAACTCATCATTTTTTATGGCAGAGTAATACTCCATTGTGTAGAAGAACCACAACTTTTTTATTCAGTCTCCAGTTGATGAACATTTGGGTTGTTTCCAAAATTTAGCAATCACAAACTGAACTGCTATAAACGTGGGTGCACATATGTCACCTTAAATGAACTAGGGCTTTTAACTGCTCAGGAACCCTGAGGGCCACATCTGGGAGTCTGGTATGAGGACGGTACTCAGGCGGTGACCCTCAGTGGAGGCTGGAAATCTGGCCCAACCATCCTGAAAATTCTAGAGTCTACACTGTTCTGTGTCTGCCTTCCCCCGGGGTGTGGGCGAGGCCCTGGTGCTAGGACTGAGCAATGCTGTCTGCATATGGTGCGATCGGGGTGCCATGAGGGTACTGACTGCCTGAGGTAAGTCTGCCCGGTGGGGTGAGGGCTGAACTGGGACTTTTGTGGAACTTGTGGTTGGAAGCTGTGACCATGTTGCTGGGAGTTCCTGGAGTATCAAGAAGAGAAATCCTAGGGCAATGACAAGCTCACCGTGAAGAATCACAAAACACTGATGGAAGAGGAAGCCCTTGGAGTTTGTTACACAAAAATCAGCACAGAGGAATCTACACCCTGTGAAAATAAAGGAACATGGTGGTGGTGGTGGGGAATCCCAAGAAATGTAAAGTCTAATTTCTTTGAAAGTATAAACAAAGATAAAAAAAAAAAAGACTTCTGGAGAGAGAGAGATTTGAAAATAATAGAAAGTTGAAAAAGACATGCTAATTTCTCTCAATAAAATATATTTTTAAAATTAAAAAAAAATTTGTGTTTGAAGGATATACTGAGAGTGAACCTCCTGGGCCATGACAATAGAACAGAGAACAAGCTGGAAAAGTTAGGAAACACCAGAGATGCCATCCTGGAAGCTACAACACATGCCCAGCAGATTTATGGGAAGAGAATGAACAGAATGTGGAAGGTAGGTAAGGAATATCTGAAAGTGTACTGCAGTGATATTCCCAGCAATGGCCAATGCCATCCAGAAGTCTCCCTCCATGTAACAGCTAGACAGAGATTCTCAGACTATTACCATTGGGACCGAAGTTGTCCTCTGTAAGTGAAATATGTGAGGGAGGTGCCTGCACCATGGGGGCGCTGCGCTCCATAGTGGAATGTTTGTTGATGACTTCACAGCTGTATGTGCTATTAGGAAGTGGGTGCTGGTTGCATGGGTTGCTGAAGGTGTGCCCGAAAGGGTGTGTTGTTGCCTTCATCTCCCCTCTCTCTCAGGATTCCCCTGGGCTGAGCTGTGGGTGGAGCAACTTTCCTCCACCAGGCCCTTATGTCATGCTGTTTCTTCCTTGAAGCCACATGACTTTGACTGAACCTACAGGAAGCCATGAGCCAAATAAATCTCTTCTCCATCAAGTTGTGGGCATTGAATATTTTGTCTCAGCAACAGGAAAGTTACTAGTACACAAACTGTCAAAGGAAATTAAAATCAAACAAAACTGCGCATGTGTGTTCATGCATGTGAGCATGCACATGTGCGCGCGCGTACGTGCGTACACACACACACACACACACACACACACACACACACCCTTCAGATTTTCTACAAAAGAATGAAAGTCACATTGACATCAGATTTCACATCAGCAGAATTGATAATCAGAAGGATAATGATGTAATACATTCAAAGACAGATTTCTTTTCTTGTCATTAATGCCCTGCTCACCCAGAGAGTTGTTTGAGAGTGAGAAAAACAGAAAGTGAAGAAGCACAAAGATGTGTGTAAGTCAACAAGCTGAGTACAGGCTGCCTCTGGAGAGCAGGGCCCCTCAGTGCTGTGGTCTGTGCACAATGGCTCTAATCTAGCTGCCACCTGTTTTTTATGACCTGTGGGGTAAGAGTGGATTTTCCATTTTTAAATGATTAAAAGACATAAACAGAAGAATAAAGTGATGTGACACATGAAGATTCTATGCAATGCAAACTTTAGTGTCCACAGCCTGGAGCATGGCACACATCCACGTGTGGTCCTGCTGTCTACAGTGGCTTTCCTGAGGCAAGTGCGGGGTTGAATAGCTGAAGCAGATGGCCCATGAGCTTACAGTGTGTGCTACCCAGTCCTTTTCCAAAAGCGTATGCCAGTCCTGCAGGATACTGTTATGGTTTATGTTTGGATGTTCTCCCAAAGCCTCATGTGCCCATGAGCGGAGCTTTGTGGAAGTGATTAGATAATGGGGTGTGAGGCTCAGGATGAGTTAGTCCACTGATGAATCTAGAGCTAAATGTGATGCTGAAGGTGAAACCCTCGAGGAGGAGGTGGGTGCCAGGTGTGGCCTGGAAGGGTTCACTACCCTCCTCCACCCTTGATCCCTCTCTGCTTCCTGTGACCATGCCATGAGCTTTTTCTACTCTGTGAAACCCCTTTGTGACGTCACCCTGCCTTGGAGGCAGCCAACTGTGGACCAAAAACTCTGCAAACTGTGAGCCAAAATAAAACTCCTCCTATGAATGTTGATGTTGTGTCTTTGTCATGGGAAAGTAACTCAGGTATGTTTCAGCAAAAGGAAAAGTGTACCCAGGAGAAAGGTATTAGATACCAAAAATGAAAGTACACAATACAGTCAACATGGTAAAAATTTGAGGCACGTAAATGCTCCTAAATAATAATCATGGGATGGCAATTACTAGTTAATAAAATTGAAGAAAGTAAAAATAAGCTGAAACTAGATTTCAGTCAGTAGTTAAATAGGGTAGAGCATTATGCAGATTGTCTAGCTCAGGAGATAGAGGTATTGCTCATAATTATGGCTTTGAGGCTAAAATACTGACTTACAGGTATTACATATTTTAGAGATAGCACAAAATATAACTCTCAAATTGTTATAAGTAAAAAAAATGCCTCACAAAAACTTCAATTATTTAACAGAAGGAAACAGAGAGGTTAAAAAAAACCCCAACAGAGCAAAGAAAATATAGTGGTGGAAAAAACTGAGTGAGAAGACAGACATAAATCCAAAGTTTCCATATCTAATATGAAACATGTTAAATTTGCCCAAAGAAGACTTAAGGAAATATGGAAAATGTAGCTTATAAGACACATAGCTAAATAAATACCTTCAAGGAATAAAACATCTATAAAAAGACACTTAACCAAAATTCTCACCTAAAGAAAATCAGTCTGTCAATATTGACTCTCAAACAAGACAATCAAAAGGAATAAACTACTTGTTGAAAGCAGGACTCATTTGTAGGTTCAAAACTTTCAGGACCCATTAAATGAGGAAAAGCCATTTTAGCTGACAACCTTTGAAAAGCATCGAGGGCCTTGATTTGGACAACTTCTGCTCCTGAGTGTCTCGAAGCTTTGAGGCAAGGCCTACTTTGGTCAAGAATCTGTTTTTTTCAGCAGATGAATGAATAAACAAAAATGTCATCAACCTACACAATGGAATATTATGCAGACTTCAAAAAGGGATGACATTCTAACACATACCACAGCATGGAGGACCTTGGAGATATTAATTTCCATGACCAAAGCTACTCCCCAAAAGGCAAATACTGTGTGATCCCACAAATGCGAGATACCTAGAGTAGGAAATTTCACAGAGACGGAAAGCAGAATGCTTCCCAGGAGCTGCAGAACAGGACAGAGGGGAATTAGTATTTAATGGGCAGGAGCTTCCGTTTGGGAAGATGAACCATTTTGGAAAGGATGAGGTAACGCCACTGCACTGTGTGTTTGGAAATCACTGCAAGGTAAAGTTGGTGTTATGCACATCTGGCCATAACACAAATGGTAACTTAACAGTCATCCCAATACCCTTACAGAGAGGCTGGAGGCCAAAGGGATTGGACGGGGCTTCTGGGAAAGAACCAAGGAGGCAGACACTCATTTGCCCTGTCCCACTCTTCATTTTCTCTCCAGCCTGGCTTCACTCTCTGGGCAGGAGGGGCCCAGACTCAGGGCATCACTCACTTCTCCTGTAGCCCAGCAGAACCACACAGGTCCTCTCGGCTGGGGCCCGATGTGGAGGACACATGGAAGCTTGATCGATCTGCGGTCCTTTTGTCAGAAGGCCTTCACCACGCTCCATCCCGGGATGCGATTCTCCTGGAATGCAGTGGGAGCAGTGATGCCCTGAAGAATTAATGCAGTCAGCTTTAGGCTGCGGCTAACTGATATGCATCTGCAAGCACAGTGCTGGGAGAGCCCTTGTCGGAGGGACCAGGCCGGGCTCCCAGCATGTACTTCACTCGACCCCCACTTTCTCTGCATTGTCCTGATGTCAACCCACTCTCACCTTCCTCTGGCAAGACATCTTTTGTCCAGGGAGGTGGCAGTGGCCAGGGTGATCACTTCCCAGCAGGCAGGGCTGAGGTCCCCCTAGGCTCTGTCTGGCTGTGGTCTCTTCATTCTGGATCTGCTGCTCCCATCCAGAGGGGAAAGTGGGTCCTACTCCTTAGGATTCCTCCCCTCTTCCTCTCAGGACATCTCCTGACCGGGGATGAGCTCTGCAGGGCTGTGCATCCCCCGGGCTTTGTGTTTTCTAGTGGGGATCTGTACTTGGTCTCAAAACCTCCTGTGGATGTAGGCAGCACATTACCACGATGAGCTCATTTTCCAACTCTCCAACGTCCCTCCCATGGAAGGTCCTACAAACCAGCAAAGGGCAGGAGCTTTAGTATTTTTTAATTTTATTTTTGGTTTGGATGCTTCTCAAATAACCAAGCTGTCATTTTTTCTCCTCTCTCCTTTTCCATTCCTGCATACACCTTAATTGTCATGCGAAACCTCCATAAATCATACATTCTGTTCATAAATCATGAAATGAACATTTATAGGAGAAAAATAATTCTGCTCAGGGCACTGTTCGTATTGACTGGGAATCCCAAGACAAAATAAAACCAAGTCTTCGTTCTCCACTAACTCCTAATCTAGCAGAAAGTGTGAAATATAAACAGAGCGGTAATTAATATTTATTGGAGGTTTACTCTTACACACGTTGTTATTTAATCTTCCACACACTGCAGCCTCTATTAATCCTCACAACAACCACTGTCCACGGCAGGTGTTAGAGTCAACCCTGTTGTGGGCAGAGCTGCAGGCAGAGGCAGGCTGCTTCCCTGACGTGAACACAGCAAAGCCATAGCCTGCAGAGGGTGATGAGAGCATCTGGATCCTGGCGTGGAACTCGCTATGCTTAGTAGACTTGAGGAATTATCCTCAAGGAATTTCTCTGGCACATTTCAGGGAATTATCCCCTGAAAGATGGAGGTTTCCACCCTAATGGTGACATTTAAGGGAGCCTGCCTAAACCTAGCAACACAGTAGGTGAATATTGGATGGCACATTGGAGTTTGCCAGGGAGGACAACAGGTGGAGGGCTAAGACAGAAAGCAAAGCTCCAGTGTCAAGGTGGAGCCTGGCATGTTCTTATTCCCAGTGGTCTAATACTGGTGAAGTTTATAGCAAATCCAGGGACCGTCTAGGGTAGAAACCAAGGGAAGGTGTTGCAGGTGGGAAGCCAGTGGAGCCAGAGCCCACGAGTTCCTGTAGGCCTTTCTCAGGAGCTCCAAGACACAGATGTGTTCCAAGGAGGTATGAGTGTGTTTCACCGTGAGCAGGGTTGCAGTGCCAGGTGCATAGTAGGTGTGCAGTTCATGTCTGTAAAATAAATGTGTCTCTGTGTTTTCTGTTTAGATTGTTCGTTAACACAAAGAACTAAGCCGCAGTAAAAGCTAACATGTGTCTATTACATGGCCATGTCTGTTTTAGACCATTCACAGAATAATCAGGATGGCTAACAATGGAAGATTTATTATAAATATCAGCTTTGCTGCTTGTTAATTCAGAACCAAAATATTTGCCTATTTCCATCCCAAAGGGAGAAATCTAGTTAGTTTGTTCGCCATATTATAACTATGAAATTAAATTTAAATGAACTGAATGAATTGCATGGGGGTAAATAAACTATTTGATTTAATTCATGGGATGAAGAATAATACTGACTACATCTATAGTTGGCTAAATAAACCAATTAACTATTTTCTCTTTAGACAGTACAAGGCAATAGTGTAGTCATGACACACACACACACACACACACACACACACACACACACACACACAAAAGAGGATGAGAGAAAAGAACTCATTTTTATTATGTCTAATCCAAGTGGGTCTTGGCTTCTGCCCCTCGGCTTCCGTCTCTCCTGCCCCCTGGGTAACTCCAATGTTGACTCCGTTTGTGTCTATCTTACCTTTCAGGTTTTGGTCACAGATTGAGAGAAATAAGAGACTGAAGATGATGCAGCCTTATTTCTCTGGCACATTTCTAGAAATGACAAAATGTTCATATTAGCATACAATAGGCAAGAATGCAGGATTTGGGTCAAGCAAATTCTCGATGACATTCTTGGTGCTCAGGGCTGGGGTTCTGAGACAGATTTTCAGCCACAGTTTTCTTACTGGAAGGGAAACTGGTATGGTTTATATGCAGGTGTCCCTCAAGAACCATAGGCATCATGGGAGGGCTTGAGAAGATGATTGGATCTTGCGAGTGGTGTAGCTCATTGCTATTAGGAAGGATGTGGTCTAAAGAGGTGCTCACTGGACATGACCTAGAAGGGTTTGTCTCTCTACCTCATCTTCCCTACTCTCCACTTCTTGGTCCCCACAATATGAACAACCTTCATTGGCCTGCCCCTTTTGCCACTCCATTCTGCCTTGGATTCGGCTGACTATAGACTGGGTGATGGGCCCAAATTAAATGTCTCTTCCATTAAGTCGCAGGTGTCGGTTATTTTGTACTGGTGACAAGGAAGTTGATGGAGACAGGATAGTTGTGGTGAGTCCTTTGTGCAGTAGAGTAATGGGGCCCATGTGTGGACATACGCAGCTGCTTGAGGCACTGATCTACTTTGGGTGAGGGCTCACTCCTGCTCTGAAGGTCACAGTGAAATTCCTTCACCTACAATTTCCCAATCTTCTACTGCCTGCTCTTGGTTTTTTACTGGAGGAGAAGAAGAAGGTGATAGATGAGTGAGGTCCTACGGTACTCTCCAGGGCCCTAAGACGCAGTGTTGAGTCATGGAGAGTGCATAGAAATAGCAGAATTGGAATTTGATAAGTGTGCATTGGAATGAGTCCAGAAATGAGCAAGACTACCACTTAGTGTCATGACCTTGAGAAGTCCCTGACATTAAGGCTTTTGGGAAGCTGTGGGTCTGTTCTCTGTTGTACTGTCAAGCCCAGCAAACCTCTTTGCTCTCTTTTTCTGAGACCAATTATTGGTATACATGAAGCTGCTTTCTCTTCATTTTGCTGATGTCCTGAGACTTTGTGGAGACTGACATTGAGGCTGTTGGACTAATTAACCATATGGAAGAAATTTCAACACAGCCCAGTCTTGAGACTATAGCATGGATCCTGTTTTGTGCTTCTATTAAGATGTACTGTGAGAAGTAGGGATGTAAAGCCAAGTTGAATAATTTGAAAAATTTTGCTGGTGACCAGAGGAAGCACCTATAGAGAGCTGAAATTAGGGCCTGTAAAATATGGGTTAAGGATAGATTTGTTGTTAGAAAATTAGTGTTAGAAAGAAGCAAACTACTTTGCATTTGCATCAGTGTGAAGGATGGATGCCTTGGGGGCATGCCAGCAATCAGAAAGAATGCACCCTTTGTAAGATCAAGGGATTAAAAGTAAAAGATAATACTTTGAGAGGAGAGGCTCAGAGTTCCCTGATCAAGAATGACTGCTACAGAAGTGGTATCTCAGGATCCCTTTCACAGTGCTCAACCATCCAGGTACTCACAGGTCTCTGCACTTATGATCCAAGGGGCCCAAGGTACTGCTCTGACTAGGGCAACATAATTGACTTTCTGTTAAAAGATGAGGTCTAGAGGGCCAGGGATTTAGCTCAGTGGTTCCAGTGCCTGTCTTGCAAGCACAAGGGCCCGGGTTGAACCCACTGGTAACCACATACAATACTGGGCATAGAGACTCATGCCTAGCAACAGCCAGTACCACATACCACAGTGCCGGGTGTGGTGGCTTATGCCTGTAATCCCAGCACTCAGGAAGCAGAGTCAGGAGGATTGCTATGATGTGAGTTTGAGGCTGAGCTCAGGGCCAGACTGAACTATAAAGCAAGACCCTGTCTCAAAAAAAAAAAAAAAAAAAAAAAGATGAGGGCTAGTCTCAAGACAGCCACGGCCTGGAATGATATGTCTTCCTCTTAGCTCTTCCTTGTTTTCTTTGCTTCCTGAAATCCATGATATGAGAAGCTTTCTACACCCAGACTATTCTGCTGCATCATTTCTACTTGGAGCTGCCCCACTGTGGACTGAGAACCTGACTATAAACCTTGCCTCTTTTAAGTTGTAGGTGTTGGGATTGTGTCCCAGTGACAGAGACATACTGCTTCAAGCTGATAAGAGGCCAGACAGTGAAGACAGGGATGCAGAAAAGGGGTATAGGAGAAATTTACAGACTAAATTTTTGGGATTCCATGAATATATAAGGTAAAATTTTATAAAATTGTTTTACAGTAAAAATGCATTATGCTGTCATTAGCCCCCTCAAAATATCTCCCTTCACTTTGAACACACATCCCATCATTCTTACCCTGCTCTGAAGCCTCTTTGTGAGTATCTCTACAAGGCATGATCATAAGTGCTGGTGCCAAGTGCCTCGTGACAGGTCATCCATCATTCACCTTGTTCAACAGATCTGACATCAGGCAGCTTCTGGCTCCTCCTTGAAATCAAAACGGCCACAGAACGTGAGCATTTTAAGCCATTCCAGGACACTGAGGTAGCCACGACTAAAGAGAGGAAGATAGTGATTTCAAAACCGAGGGCCTTTCAAGAAATACAGCAACTGATGTTTCAAGTGTTGCCCTTTGGAACTCCCTCTGCCCCAAAGTATATAGTTAAGAGTTTCTGAAATATATCTTTTGTCCATTTTCTTTTGTTTCAAGCCAAGGAATGAGCTATTTGCAGTGGCTTCTTACTCAGAAATCTTTACTAGCTCTGAGTGATGCCTTCTGTAGGTTCTTATCTCCCACTCAGCTTCCAAGACCTCTTAGTCCCTGCCCCACCTTGGGGCTCATCTGGCCACTTAGTCCTAATTCTCCTGTGTGGGAGGAGACTGTTACCTCGACTCAGGAAACTGACAGGCAGGAAGCCTGGACAGATTGGAACCTCCTCCTTCCTCGCCACCCCCAAGCCTCATGCAGGACTTGATATGACAGGTGGTGCTCAGTATGGCTTGCTGAGACAATGTTTGTCTTCCCAGAACAGATCTCAGATGTCCTATACAGGAAATGTTTCCTGTGGCCTGTCTACTTTTATGACAATGGATGAGGGAATGGGAGAAGTTGTTGTCACATTGCTTTCTGTACTTCTACTCTTTCCTTTAGCACGAAGTGTATAATTGCCCTCATAGCCGTGAAGTTCTTCTTAGAGTAACATCAGCTGCCATGGTTTTCTATGTTTTGTATAAAAGGGAAAAAGCTTTCCTTGGGCCCTTGGATCCTGCAGGTGTCAGGGACCTATTCTTAACTGCTCACCAGTCTTCCATGCTCCCTGCAGCTGCAGTTACCTCTCTCCTGGGTCTGTCTAGGAATTATTCAGCCTGGCTTTGAATATTTTCAAAAAATGAGGACTCATTCATTTCAGAGCAAGCACAGACTGAAACAGAAATGTTTTTAAAAAGAGCTCTGTTAAGTGGCACCAATGCCTTATTCTTGTAACTTCTACAAATTCCTTTTATGTAAGAAAATTTTCACTCTGAAATCTGACAGCCCAATCTTTCCTCCATATTATGAGCATCTTAAAGACAGTAACCAGCCTTTCCTGTCTTCACATCACCAGCTTACAGAAGAGTGGCTGATGCACACTGACGCTTTTAACGAAGCCTGCTAGAGGACAATCAAGTGGGAGGGAGACTGGTGGGCTGGCAGGAGGGATGGATGAATGGGTGACTTGATTAACAGTTATTCTGATGATTTCTTGCTTTGTGAGTGCATACAAATCAAATAACCTCTCTGATCTTCATGTTTCCACATGAAAAAGGCACCGCCATTTTTATGATTACATTATCCACCCATCCACCCATTCATCCAGCCATCCATCCATCCATCCATCCATCCATCCATTATTTGCTACACCTTCCTATGCAGTAGGTTGTGTGCTAGATACAAGAAATTCAATGCTGAAAAAACCCAAAACACAGAGAAAGAGGGGTCAAGAGGTTCCCCCTCTTGCAGGGACACCATTAGTTCTGGGTCAAGGGAGTGGCAGGAGAGTCATGGAATGTAGACCAAGACCATAGCACAGCATCTGTCACAATACATGTACAGGCCTCTGTAGTTCTCTCTCTCCACTCACACACATGCCATGTCCTCCGGTACCTGAGAACAATGACCAGACAGTGGTTGACTCTTTGTCCTTAAGTGTGTACATCCAGGATGGGGTCAGAGGAGATGGGTGTGCTGAGTGCTTAGCATTCGCCAGAAGTTGCCCAGGATTGTGTGGGTCATGGGCCATGGCCACAGCTCCTACAGGACAGGCACGGGCAAAGTCTCTTTGATGGCTCCTGTGTCCCACTGCTCCTGCTTTCTCTGTTCTTCACTCACCTTTGCCCTCTTTGTTCCCTCATAAGTTACAGCACTAAGGGAAACATCCTTTTCTCATCTTCCCAGGTCTGTCCATCTGCCCTTTTGCTCACTCACTCACCCCTCACCTGTGACTTCTCTGCCTCCTTCTCCAGCTCTGTAGAGAGCAGAAGTGGCGTCTCTCTTATTACCATCAGCCTCTCCTTAGGTCTTTTATAGCTGGACAGTGTGTTGTCAGAATAATGCCATTGTGAGATCAGTTTAGGTTTCAAAGACAGATGTGCACTGAGTCAGTAAGAATAGCAGGGAGTGAACTTGTTGCTTGGGAAAGAACAGAGGCTGAGGCCGTGTCCTGTGCATAGTATCTGCAGACTAGGCAGTGAGGCTGAGCTCAGACTGCCACTTCAGATCTGACCTTTGTGGGACCCTGGCTCATATTTTAAGACAGATTTTAATAGATGGGGTTCATAGTAAGGTAAGTGCTTATTCTATTATCTTAATCAATACTGAAATAATCACAGATATTTTATCAATTTTTTTCAAAGAAATTTCACATCACGTTTTGTTATTTATGTAATGACCTGACCATCACTTTCAAATAGAATGAAATATGGAGCCCTCTGGAAGGAGGTGACACATTAGGAAATTCCATCCACATGCTACACCACCTTTGACATTTGATAGGCTAGATGGAGGCATAAATAAAATGACCTAATGAAGTTATCATTTTCTCTGTTTGTCATCATGTGGAATAAGACTGGCCAGACTAATTTCGGTGCACAGGATTTGGGATGGCCGCGTATAAACCCAGGCTCTGTTCTGCATGCCACATTCTCCTTGGGGACCTTTTGGAGGGAGCAGGGGGAGTTACAGCAGGCTTTGGGCTGTGACATATATTTTCTGGCTTTCATGCAGTAGAGAGGACATAGGTCCCTGGACTTGAGTCTTGGCTTGGGTAAGTGCTTCCAGGTTGAAGCAACAACCACACAAGTGTAAGAAGGAGCTGCTGAGGCTGGGTGATTCAGCAGGGGAAATGGCAAGGGCAGAGGCCCAGGGGAAGCGCCACACTGGCACACTTAGGGAAAACAAAGCTGCACTACATGCTGAGGGGGTGCAGAGATGGGGAGGCGAAAGAAGGGCACCTAAGGGGCAGGGCCTGGAAGATAGATGTCCCACAGGACGGTCTTGAAGGCCCACTGTAAGGTCCAGCTCTTGATGTAACACTGGGACCTGCCTAGGAGGGCAGGACAAATGCTGCCTTCCTCCTGAGAGTCAGCTCCCAAGAAGCCACGCAGCTGGGTCTGTGCCACCTGGGTCAGGATCGCGGCAGCTTCTGCCTCAGCATTTGTCACCACCTGCCTGCATGGAGCAGCAGCTGGGCTCAGAGCCCCTGTCCTGTGCACTCTCCACGGGGCACAGGATTTGGCTCTCACTCTTCAAAGGGTTCCATGTGCAAAACACACAGCATGAGCTCGGAGAAGCTTGTGAGGGGGTGGAAGTTTCCCCCAAGGAAGCACCTTTGGACACCTCCCTTACCTCCCGCTGAACAACAGGTGAGTTCTGGACGCAGTGCTCAGTCCATCTCCTCCATCCCGCCCCGCAAGCTGCTGGGACCCTGGCCCCTCCACTAGGAGGAAGGGAGCTGCTGCCAGTCTCAGCTTCCAGACCACTCCTCTTTCCCCTGGCCCCAAGACTCACTCACCTGATGGGATGAAAAGAGGCATGTAGATGACAAACTATCATAGCAGCCTGAGGAGAGCGACCACGTGTGGACACCGACGGAAGTAGGATGAGCCTCTGGCTGCACTGTGGGAGTAGAGTGGAGCGCTTTTGGCCAGTGTCTTCAGAAGCTTCACCGCGGCAGGGATCAGCACAGTGACAGAGGCCATGTGGGACAGGGGTACACGGAGGAGGCCACCAGCAGTGCTTGCGAGGCTGTGGCCCTGGCCAGAGGGAGGTGAGTGGGAGGGGGAGTGTGAGCATGCAGCTGGGCCAGAGGGCTTTGTGGACAGCCCTGTGCATGGGGCTTCTCTCCTTCCCTGCTTCCTGTCCTTTCTCCGCAGCAAAATTGCTGGGTACTGACTGAGTCACCAGGCCCTGTAGCAGTCGCATGTGAGCCATGCCAGAACCCCTGTTTGGGGGAGGGGGTGTTTGAGAGGGCAGGACAGTGGCTGTGGCAGGCATTTAGTTCACAGATGAGTGCATGTGCGTGCATGTGTGTGGTGTCACAGTTTTTATTTATATATTTTTATTTTTTCAGTCTTATTTTTTAAATCTTTTTTTTTTTGGTAGTGGAGCTCTAACTTGGTACTTTGTGCTTATGAGGCAGGTGCTGAAACCACTGAGCTACATTCCCAGCTCTCAACAGTCTTCTAATTAGAAAAGTAAATAAGACAAAGGATGTAGCTCAGTGGTAGAGCAGCGTGCAGTACTCTTGCTGCCCACACCTCCCTGCCTCTTCCTCTAGGAGCTCAGCCTGTGTTCACCTGCTCGGGGATGTCTCCCCATGTGTACTCCTTTTGGAGCTGAGCAGAGGAGTGTGTTCTATCCACTGCTATCCCCGTAAATAGGCGGGCTATCTGAGGGTCATTGCTTTATGTTCCCCCCAGAAAGCACCTCAGTCTGGATGTCCTGGTGTAGACAGCCATGAGGTGCTAGGTGATGTGGATGAGGGTCTGGGAGTGGCAGATACAGCATGGGGGCACTTGCTGCAGGGGTTGGGGGGCTTTCCTGCAGCCACAGAACTTCCCGTTCATATGCATTACTATTTTCACTGATCCTCAGTTACCTCTGTAAGGTTCAGAGAGTTCTTTTTGCCTGGAATTTATTTAGCATATTGTCACTGTACTAGTCATTTTCCCCTCGCCAGAACAAAATGCTTGACACTCAAAACTTAAAGAAAGAGGTTGTTTGGCTGATGGAGGTTGGAGGTTCAGTCCATGGTTGGCTGGCCTCTGGGAAGACAGAGATGGAGAAGGAGGGGACTAAAGTTCCTGAAGCCACAGGAGTGAGGAAGCAGAGGGAGAAGGGAGGAGTGGAAAGCGAATCCACTCTTCTGGATCACAGCCCCTTTCCAGATCCCACTGTTCTGTGGGGGACATTCTAGACCTAAACCAGAGCCATGACATTGATGGAGCCCTGTATTAGGATGACCTATGAGGAAGCAAAGGGGCAGCTGATGCATTCAACTCACATGAGCTTTACATACATGGAAGCTCTGAGATTCCACATGAGAAAGGGTCCTTGATTTCAAGACTTTGTACAGCTTGATTTTTTTAAAAAAATTTATTTTTATCAGTACATTATGAATACACATCATCACATTCAACACTGAGAGTTTGTACCAGAATATGACACTTGATTCTCATTTTTTCCCTTTTCCTCCCGCCCTGCAACCCCCACCTCCTGTATACACAATCTTTGTTTTCTTTTTTCTTTATTAATACTACATTTGTTTTCCCCTCATTATTTTCCCTTACACTCTCTTTCCTTTTAAATATTTTCTACTTCACAATATCAACCAGCCCTGTGCAGTGGTATTGTCCAGTCTGTCCCAGAAGATACAAGGCACAGCATGGCACCTCCGTGGTAAGCCTCTCGTCCTCTGTCTGGGGACAGCTGAGGCTCAGGTGGCCTGAGTCACATTGCAAGGTTGAAAAATGCTACCAGCTTCCAAATTCCTCTTTCTGATGCTCAGCTTCTGTCTGGATTCAGACAAACCCCTATGCTACTTCACACAAAGACAGAAAAAATCTGGTTCCGCCACAAGACCTGGACCATTCCTTGCTGGGTTTCCAGTGCTCAGAGACTTGTGTCCAATCCCAGGGCTAGTCTTGGTCATAGAAGTCAGGTCCTGCTATCTCCCCAGTGTTTGAGGAAGGCACTCCCTACCCCCATCTTGTGTCCTTGCTTGGTTTCAGTTCCTGCTGTTTTAACAAGACTCTGGGCCAGGTCAGTGATGTATATATAACCACACAAGCTTCCCTGTTCCTACAGTTCACAAATATTATAGAAGAAGCAAAGCATTTATTAACATACATCCACCCATTGCTTCACTCCCTGGGTGTCAGAAGACAGCCATTCCCATCTTCTGGGCTTTATCCTGGCTCTGGGTGAGAGGCATAGATACGACTGTGCTGTGTGTGTGATACTCAGGTGCATATGGGGAACCAGTGCAGGGAGCAGCCTGCTGCAGTGGTGCTGAGGCCAGGTGCGCTGCCTGGAGGAGGTGACCTACTCAGCACCAGGAGGAGCACACCTGGGAGGAGTACACGTGAGCAGGTGAGCACAGGCTGAGCTCCTAGAGGAAGAGGTGGGGAGGGGTGTGGGTGGCAAGGACAGCAGCCTAGACAAAAAGATGGGGTCAGGACTTTGGGCTGTAACTGGAAGAGGCTCTGTAACTTGAAGGGCACCTGTCACCATGGAGCCAAGGCACCCAGCAAGGATGGATAGGGAAGGGTTATGTGAGCGGGTCCCTTAGGCCCCTCAGGGCGAGATTCTGGGACTGTGATGCTATGAACAGCTGGGTGCCAGGTGGCCCAAGACCGCGGGCCCTGCGTTCCTGGGCAAATTCGGAACAGCTGAGCATCCCTGGCCCTTTCTTCGAGGCACATTGTCCACACAGGCCTCCCTTTGGCAGAGAAATCAACTTTCATTCTTGGGAGCTCTGGGGATTTGGGGCAGTTCAGAAAGCCGGCCCCTTCCTCTTCTTCCATTCATTAATTACTGTCGTCAGGAACTTCCATTTATCAGGCACAGAGCACAGGTTTTGGGGAGAGATAGACCCATGTGGAATGTCCTCCATCTGATACGACTGGACTCTTAGAAGAGCTACCAGACCACGGTTGTTAGTTAATTAGGAATTCGGAGGCTGCCATTCAAAGATGGTTGATAAACAGCTCTAAGCATTATTATCTCCCCAGCCAACTGAGCAGTTGGCCGCCTCCCTGCCAAACCACCCACCCGGGAGGGAGCTGCTCCCCCGCACGGTGACAGCGACTGATCCTGTTGGGCAGAGCTCTGCCAGGCACCCCGGCTGGCCTGTGGAGTATGATGTGCGTAGTCTGGAGACTGCCTCCCCACAGCCTCATGCTGCTCGCCTGCACGATGGGGCAATGCCAGAACCCCACTGCATTGCCAGAGCAGGAGAGCGGTCACAACACTGCCACCCCTGCCCAGAGCTGCAGAGTCACCTAGGGCCAGGAGTCTGGCACACTCGAGTGTGGGGCCTGATTCGCTCCTCCATTTTTCTTTCTTCTTGGGGATACTCTGCCCTTAAATTTCCTGGGCATTCTGGGAGGACCATGGAGAAAATGAGGTTTGGAGATTCATGCAGTGAAGAGCTCATGAACAGGGAACAAGCGGCTCAAAATCCAGTCCACAGTGGCTTAAAAATGCCCAGACTCAGGAGCAAATCTGGCTGTGTACTTCCTAGCCAGTCTTTGCACACAGGTGAAGGCAAAGGGAATGGGAGAGAGAGTGTGTGAGAGACATCGGGGGCCTGGGAAACTTGTGACTGTGGAATAAAGGAAGAAAAACAGGAATTCTTAAATGGGCTGAGCAAACAACATTCATGTTTTCCTCTGTCATTTGCTAGAAACAACCCTGAAATTGAATGCCAAGCAGCTCCAAGGGAAGTTAAAATGGTGATGGATGTTCAGTGTCAGGGTGTTCTGCAGGGGAAAGAGCAGGGTTGTTTTGCTGTGTTGGCTACTGAGCTTGGCTTGGTGCTCATGGGGTTCTCTGCTCATCACCAGAGTTAGGAGACGTGGACCTGTCTCTGGCCTGTCCCTGGCCAAGATCCCATTGATGGAGGCCAAGGCCAGGCTTGAGGAAAGACAGTTGGCCTCCCCTGCAGGGCCACCCCAGCCTGCTCAGAGCAAGGTTGCCCCCTCTGGATGGAGAGTGACCACACGTCCTGACACACACTGTAGCATGGTGCAGTGTTTCTCCTCTCTAGTGGAGTGTGTGCACACAGATCTGTTTCTGTGACCTGATCCATTTCCTAATGCTTCTGAGGTCCTCAGGATGTTTTGGCTGATTGAATAAGTGAACAGCTAGGAGGGCCCAGAGCCTGTTTGCCAAACAGCAGAGCACGAAGCTTCTCACACCTTTTGACTTGACTTTCACAAAGTGAGGGGACAAGATGGAGAAGGATCATCTCCATGTAACCAGGGGAGGAGACGTAGAGGTCTGGAGAGGGGAGGTAGCTCACCCAAGGACAAACACTGGTGCCTGCTCAAGATGACTTGGGACCTAGGCCCCATGCTTGTACAAAGATGGTGAGAAGCTGAGGACTCTGTGCTAAAGGTTGCTACAGGCTTGGCCAGAAACCCAACCCACCGTGGCTCTTTGTCTCCCCAGTAGCCATTGCAGGGCCTTGAGTTTCATGCAAATATCTAGTCCAGCCAACACCTGGTCCCCCTGGAGCTGCCCTCTTTTCCATCTCCCCCACTCCTGACCTGAGGGTATCCAACGAGGCAGCTGCAGCAGGAAGCAAGCCCCACTTTCCCAAGAACATTTGACACTGGGGCTAGACACGAAGACCTCCTTGCCACCAGGCCCCTTTCAGGAGGCCACAGGGATATTCCAGGCAGATGTTGGCTCGCAGCCACATGGGTCCGCCCTGCTGGGCCCCTGCTCATCTGGCCCAGCTGTGCATGAGCTTTAGAATTAATCCACAAAAATGTCCCTTTCAGCTGTGATTGGCTGTTGATGACCTCATAGGAATTCAGGGAAGTGATTTGGTTGCATAGTCTGTCATATATATCTTTGATTAATAAACTTTGGGCAATCAAATTAATTATGTCTGTGAAAATACAGATTGGTTGGCAAAAGAGTTTGAACATCAGAAGTCTAGTCAACTGAGAAATGATTAGAGTGGGAATTCTCCCAGTGCAAAATGAGGAGATGAAGAGGCAGCAGGTAAGCTTTTGATCTAAATTAATATCCAAACAAGTTTTGTAACCCTGTATGGACAATTTCCTTAATGTTGTACTAGCTGGGAAGATCTCCTAAGGTTTGAGATTTTTGCAACACTATATCTAAGGAGGCACTTCTCTGTAGTATATATGTGAGATCAGATGCCCTGTGTGTGTGTGTGTGTGTGTGTGTGCGCGCGTGCGCACGCCTATGTCTATTAACATGACTGCTAATCAGGAAGGCAGGAAGGCTTCCACCCATCATATGAAGGTGTTATGCTTGCTTTGTGGGGCCACAGGAACAAATAGAGTGCCTGGAACAACAGAAATTTATACTTTCAGAGTTCTAAAGGCCAAAAGCTTGAATCAAAGCATCAGTCAGTTCTTTGGAGAACTGAGCAAAAGAATTTGCTCTAGTCCTCTTCCATAGCTTCTGTTGTTTGTTGCCAATCTTTGTTACTCCTTGATTAGTAGAAGCATCATGCTGGTCTCACACTTTCTCTTCTTTCGATGGCCTTGGTGTTTGTAGGGTTTATATCCAAATTCCCTCTTTGTTAGGACACCAGTTATGTGGGGTTAGGACCTACACTGCAGAATGATTACATCTTTTATGACCCCATTTTTAAGGAAGACCACATTCTAAGGCTTCGTGTTTAGGAAGTCAACACTAACTTTTAGCAGGAACACAATGCAACCCATGTTAGTCTTCAGAAAAGACTACTTGACATAATGATGAGAGTTCTGCTGGGAATGCATTCTAGATCTTCCACTTGAGCAAGATAATTTCTCTCCTTAACATGAGTCTCTTCACCTTGGAAGTGGACAGAATAATGATGATGAGAAAGTATAGCTTTTAAATGGTTCAGCAAGGTGACAGGCTGAGGACCAGAGGGGCTGGCCTTTGACTATGTCCACACAGAAAAACTAGAAAGATCATACTTGTTCCTGCGCTGAAAATCATTGCACTGAGATGGAAGCAAATATCATAAATGTTAGTGTGCTAAATTTGGATGTGCTTTAGAACATTTTGTACTAGATTTGTCCCAGAAATAAAGTTTTTGAACACCATAAAGTCTATTAAAATATACCACAAAAGCATTAAAGGAGAAAATCATCTCAATTGACAAAGAAAAACAAATTAATAAAACAGCGTACATTTATTTTATAAATTCTTGGTAGACTAAAAAAAAAACTAAGAAGAGTGTCTATTATCAAAAGGAAACATTAAAAGTCTCAGTAAAAAATACAAAATATGGTGTCCAACAAATGAAAATTAAATTAGAAATCAATACAAAATAGACAGAAAAAACATGCAAATACAGTAAAAACCAAACACTTTTGTAAATGAATCAAAGAACAATTATAATGAGAATTAGAAAATATAAATTTTAAGAAAATGAAGTCACCTCACATCAGAATTGTATGGATGCATTAGTCAGCTTTTATCACTGGGACCTAACAACTGATATCACAGTTCAAGGACAGGGAAGTTTAATTTCACTCACAATTTCAGTGAGTTCAGTCCGTGGTTGGCTGGCTCCAAGGTGGAGCATCATGGTGGAAATGAGCAGTGGGCACAGATGTTTTGCTTGTGGGGCCAGGAGGATTCAAAGGAGCAGTGCCAGAGAGCAAGGGGCCAGGTTTACAGCTGCATGAGCCACCCACACACACCCAGAGTGGTCTTTGCTCACTCTCCAAAGCTCAGAAAACAATCAACTTGACCTCATCAAACTTAATCACCACAGTAGACAAAGCTGAAGTAACTGTTTGAGGGAAATATTTAGCATTAAATGCTTAATAATATAAAAGAGAACATGCCAAATCAACACCCTGATTTTCCACAGAAGAAATTTGTTGGAGACAGAAGAGCTAACAATCTGAAGAAAAAAAAGAAAACAAAGTTCAGTGATGTAGAAAAGAAGCAGTAGGCAAAAATCAAGGAAGCCAAAATCTGTTAATTTCTTTTTGAATATCTCTAAAACCAATGAATCTCTAGATTTAAAAAAGGGGAGAAAACATTATTGCCTTTATCAAGAATGAGAGAGGTAACACCTTTGAAAATGTCAAAAACAATAAAATTCCAATAACCAAATATTAGGAACAACCTTACACCAAGCATTTTAGCAACTAAGATGAAATGCACAAAATTCCTGAAGCACATAAAATATTAAACTAAGAAGATAAACTCATCATTCTTGCATTTATTATGTAAATCAAGTTTGTGTTCAAAGTGCTTATCCCCACAAACTCTCAGCCTACAAGCTTTAGGTGTGAATTCCAGCCAATAGGTGATACTTAGCCAGCTTTGATAGGATTCTTTCAGAATACATGAGAAGAATGAATCCTTCTTAATTTATTTTGTGGGATTTTCACTATGATGGTACTGTAACCAAAGATGTATTTGAGGAGCAATATCTCTCCAGAACATGGATATAATTATTTGCATGAAAAAGTTTTGCAAATCCAGTCTAGCCGTGCACACACTGCTATCTTTTGGATATGTCAAGTGCCCCTCCAGACTTCATGTGTTAGAGTTTCATCCCCATTGTGAAGTATTAGGAGGTAGAGTTTAATGTTCAGAAGTGGAGCCCAGTGGGGAAATGAGTAGGATTTGTTAAAATCATGAGATTGTTGTCCCAACACAGAATCTTAGTGGCTTTGTACATGCGTGTATTCCTCACCTCTTATTGTGTAGTAACTGTGGTAATTCAGGACTCACCCATCAAGTAGACCATTAGCAAGGTCCTGAGAAGTCCTGTGAGGTTTCACTTGAGTGCCAAACCCCTTTCTTTTCTTTATGAAGTAGCCTGCATCAGATATCTCATTATAGTAACAAAATTGAGCTGATGCATGAAAAGTCATAATGCATCCTCAAAGAAACCTTTCCCAAGAATTTAAGTTAGGTTTAGGATTCTAAAATCTATCAGTACAGTTCATAACAGCAGCAAGCTTCAACGGAATCATTTTAATAGACACAGATATTTATTTTCTAAATTTAATAGCCATTAATAGTACAAACCCTTTGCAGACTACTAATAGCACAGAACTTAATTAGCCTTCAAAAAAGACCCTAGCAAGAGGCTAAAACAAGGCCCAGAGGTCCGTGCTTGGTGCTTTTTACCACATTGGAGGGCACAGCTTGTGCATTCCAGCAAGAAGACTTCTATAAACACAAATTTGAGGGAAAAAAGTAAAATTATTTTTATTTAGAGAGATATGGCAGAATATGTGACAGATTCTATGACAAAATGCTTTTAATTGTGTTATATTAAAATATATTAAAATAATTTTAATTCTATTTTTTAGTTCATAAGTGGGTTTAATAAGGCCACAGCATACAAAGTCATTATACAAAAATCGAATGCATTTCCCACACTAGCTAGCAATGGACAACTAAAAATTTAAATTTAAATAATACCATTTACCAGAATATCAGGAATATGAAATACATAGAGCCAAATCTAATATTTGTAAACTCTCTCACTAAAACCTATAGAGTATTGCTGAATAAAATCAGTCTGAATAATTGAGAGATAAAATATGCAGTAGATTGGAAGGGTAATGCTCAATCCAATACTCTTCAATTACTGATTGAATAAAATTCCAGTCAAAACCTCAGAATTTACTAAATCGGAAAGCTGATCCTGAATTTTATATAGGAATACGAAATACTTCAAAACTTTTTAGAGTGTTACAGTATGTGGCGTAAAACTTATAGTACCCGAATCAAAGCTGTGCTAATTAAGCCATTATGTTACTGGTATAAAGACAGACATAATAGATCAATGTGAATAATAGAAAGTGGGGAAACAGACTTCACATATATGGCCAATTGAATTTCAACAAAGCTGCCACAGTAATTAAAAAAGGAAAAAAAAATAGTCATTTTCAACAAGTGGTTCTTAAACTATTAGATGTCCAGTTTGAAAACAATGAAGCTGAACTCTTACTTTATATTGCACTAATAATGAATTTGGAATGAATCACACAATTAAATACAAGAGCAAATAAAAGCATAAAGCTTAAAGCCAAAAATCCTAGGAAAATGTAGCTATGACCTTGAGGTAGGCAAAAATTTCTAAGAATACACAAAATAAACATAAAAAGAAAAAAAAGCATAAATGGAAAGAACTTCATAAAAATCAAAACCTTTGTGTTGCATAAGACAATGGTAAGAAAATAAAAAGAAGGGGGAGAGTATTTATAAAACAGATAGCTAACAAAGAGCTAGTTTTCAGAATGTATAAAGAACTCATGCAACTATGAGAAAGGGGATAACCTGATTTAAAAATATTGTTTCTAAATCTGACAGTTCACCAGAGAAGACAAAGGAAGATTATGTGTCCTTAGGAAAATGCAAGGAGACATTGTAACTAAAAAATCAGTGCCCACTCACTAGAATGGCTAAATTTTAGATGAGTCCAAATATCAAGCATTGAGACCTTAAAAAAGGTGAGAAACTAAAACATGCATGCATGGCTGCTAGGAATGTAAACTAGTGCACTCTTTTGAAACCTTTTCTTCCTAACTTGTCTAATGTGAGCATTAATCATAATATGTCATCTTGAATGGAACAAGGACTGCCCAGCAGATTAGTAAAGCATTGCTCAAGTAGTGTCTGTGGATGATTGACACTCCGGTCAGCAAACTGAGGGAGAAATACCCACCTTGAATGTGGATGACATCAACCAATAGGCTTGCAGCCTGGGTGGAATGAAAAAGAAAAATAAGAAGGAAGTGTGGTTGTTTCTGTAAAGGCTCAGTCTTCTCCATCATTTTCGGACTTCAGGCTCCAGTTTCTTCCTTCCAATGCAGTCCTGCATTGGCGCCTTCTCAATGAGTTCCCATCTTGTGGTCTTTCTCCTGACCTTCCCCTAGTTTCACCTCCTTTATCCCTTTCATTCTGTGGCTTCCACCAACTTGGGCTGAAAGGCCCCACCCCCCAGCTCTCCAGCGTGCAGAGGAAGCCTGTGGAATCATCTGTTTGGGCAGCCATTGAGGACCTCACTCTTCTTACCCTACAAGGCTAACTAATAAATTCCCTTGCCTACTCATATGTATATTTTCTATTAATTCGGTTGCTCTAGAAAGCCCTAGCTAGAGATGCTGGCTACAGAAGCAGCACTGGTACAATGTAGCCTGTTTTCTCTGGGAGATTCCAGCCACAGCTCAGAAGACCAGAAAGCCAGGCTCAGGAGATTTCTGCCAGAAAGGACTGCAATAGCTGCTTAGATGCAAAAAGATATGCGTTATGGCTTGACAAAAAGTTTGTCTGCATTTTGCTCAGGTCCACAGAGTTTGCCTGGGACTCAGATTAAAGGTAGTAGATTAAGTAATCTTGTAGAAGGAGTTTTGTATTAAGAAGTGTCAAATATTAAGGCAGTGACATGGCTCTTTTAGCAGGATCTATGTTAAAAGTCAAGAACAAAGGGCACAGCAGAATAATTTAGAATATTTTGAGTGTGCCAGAAAGGAAGCTCCAATAAAGCTGTGGACTGCAAAGATGAAGCAAAGGTAATCTTGATTGCTGAGAAAGAATCAGAGAATAGAAAAGATGGCTTAAGGGCATCACAAGAAACAGCAGGACTTCACCTTTTGCATCTTCAGAGTTGTAAAGGTAAAAGATATTACTTTGGGAGGAAAGCTCCAGAGCACCATGTTACAGAATGGTGGCAGACTAAGGAAATTTTTCCAAAATGATGATATCCTAGGAAAGTTGTTCCAAAATGGTGGTAGCTTAAGAAAGGTGTTTCAAAATGGTGGTAGTTTTTCCAAAACGATGATAGCCTAGGGAAGTTACTTTAAAATAGCTGTAGCCTAAGGAAGTTATTCCAAAATGGCGGCAATCTAAGAAAGTTGTTTCAAAATGGCAGCAGAATAAGAAAGTTGTTTCAAAATGGTGGTAAATTTTCCAAAATGGCGATGAGCAAGGCAAGTTGCTCCAAAATGATAGTAGTCTAAGAAAGTTGTTCTAAAATGGTGGCAGCCTAAAGAAGTTATTCCAGAATGGAGGCAGCCTAGGGAAGTTTTTCCAAAATGGTGATGGCCTATGGAAGTTGTTCTATGCCATTTCCAGCTGAGGGAGAAGATGTGCAGATGCATGTGTTTCTTCTTCAGCCTTCTTGGTGACTATAGGACAGCTATGATCTTAAACAATCATGTTTCCTCACAGTGCTTCCTGGGACTTTGGGCCTTGAGCAAGTTTCCTCAGTTCTATAGATGTGGACCTAGGTAAGTTCACTTATTAGTATCTTCCCCTGCAAAGCATAGCCCACAACATCTGACTCAGAACTCTGTTCTTGGGCAGAACAGTGCCTGAGAAGGAAGAGATCAATACAAATTAGCACAAAGATGGCAGCAGCAACATCAGTGAGTGCAGAGAGGTTGGTGAGAAGGGCAATAGGCAGAGCTCAATAGTCTTTCTTGCCTTGACTGTGTTAGTGACAGACATAGTCCTGAGAACCCCAAGGAATACCTAGATCTGCTTCCTTTCGAAAGATGGAGCCAAAGACTTGAGCTGTCTGGCTTCCTCCCAATTACTTTTTCCCTGAGCCTGTTTCTTCAGACTTTGTCTGTTTCCTGTCAGTCCCCCAACATCTTTCTAATTAAATCTTTTTCTGCTTAATTTAATGAAAGTCAGTTTCTGTTGTTGGCAACCAAGACCCCTGACAATTTCAGAGTCATGGTTGTTAAAAGAAGTGATCTGGATCTGTGTAGTACAGTGTCTTCACGAACATTTCAAACACAACAAAGACTGCAGTTGTTATTTAGGAATAAGAAGACACATAGCCTGAATGCTTAAAATCCAAATGGGAAGGATACATATCTTGTTAATGCTAATGATCTCTGGAGAAAAAGAAGAGAAGGGGGAAACACAAAAGAGACCTCAACATAATGTCTCATGTATTTGTTAAAGAAATGAGGAGGTGATCCACTCAGGTATTGGCTCACTTTGTTACGGTTGGGTATGGTGACTATGTTTACTTCTATGTATGCCTGAAATACTATTTCATAATTATTGAAAGAGTAGATCCTGTTTTGCCCTTCCACTGCCTTTGCAATGACCTTGAGTATCACCCTCCAAGACCTCTGGATTTTATAGACATAAATTTTTAATCAATTGCCTCAAGGAAGGACCCTCTTCCTCTCTGGAAACTGTGGTCATTGAGTTAGAGCCACCATTACCTTCAATGTTGAAGTAACGGATTTTCAGAAAAATGTGAAATGGTGCTTAGTGACGTGTACCTCTCAATGGAATTAAAGACGTAATAAAAAGGAATTGAATATTTAATGTATAGTTTAATACTTGTTTCATTGATGCAGTATAAAAAGATGCTTATAACTGTTATTAAATAATAGACTATAATGTATCTTTCATTTACTGTATAGTTTTTACATTCTTAAAATGAAATGAGTCTTTGTGTGTTATTTTTAGCAAAACTTTAGTATTAGCAAAAACTACCTGCCAATCCAGTTGTTTGTCTATCTGTTTACCTCCCTACAAACTTACCTATGTGCTTGTCTTCGTTACTTTATCCTTTGCTGAGGTAAAATGCCCAGCACCCACACATTAAAGAGAAAAGATTTATTTTGGCTCCCAGACTGTAGAAATTTCATTCCATCATCAGCTGGCTCCAAGGCAGGGTGGAATGTCAGAGGGCTATCACAGAGGAGAAACAGTCCATGGTATGGCAGGCAGAAGGCAGCAACAGCAGCAAGAAGCAGCCTTTCCTTTTTTATTCCATGCAGGCTATCAGCTTTTTGGGTGGTTACACCCAGAACTATGCTAATTCCAGCCACTGGGCTAATTTAGTACCATTAACCCTTAATTCCAATATCACATGCTCTAGACCAGCCCTACCTTTGAAGGAGTGAGGCCTGGAGAGAACATCTGGATGCCAGGTATAATAGTATCTACATATCTACTTATGAATTTTTTCTTTTTCTGTGACTCATTGTGTTCTGTCTACAGATATCTTCTTATGTCCTAAGAAAAAATTAAGTGGTATAGAATACTTATATATGCTTCTGTGAAAATGCTCAGGGAGTTAGCAGAATGAAAGCATGTATAGCCCCATAGAGACCATCTACATACTGTCAACATGGCCCTTTTCAAGTTATTTTCCTCTTTTAAAATTAAGTAAAAATTCCTGGTAGGTACAGAGATAGAAATGTACCCATGATTTGCATGAGAAGACCGATTCTCAGAGAGACTCTATCCAAAAACTATCTTGTTGCTTCCAGGGGAAATAAAGATTAAAATTCAGATCCCCTGGGTATTTTTCTAAAAAGTTTTTCATTTAATCATATTTATTGGACCTTGATTCTTGCCTTGTGACCCCTAGATTATTAAGATAACTTTGTAACATAATTGAGGAAACATTGAAGTAATATTTCACACAGGAAATACTATATTAAGTTCTGAATTGCCAGTGACAAATCTGTTTTGATGCTCATAGTCTAACAGATCAGATCAGTTCAGACATATGGTCAGATCAGTTTAGTTGAATTTGTGAAAGACTTGGCATGAAATGAAAGCCCAAGGAATTATGAGAAACTCACCCAAAATGGAAGGTCAGAAGATCTCCCAAGGAAAAGGTGATGCAGGAGCTAAAAGATAACGAATGAATAGGTATTAGTGATGATGAGAATATTAAAAAGAGAGGGAGCAACGTAAACTGTGTGAATGGTCCCAATTGACAATGCTGACTCTGATAAGATCCTGTATTAAAAGCAAAAAGGCAGAATAGGAGAGGAAACATTTGGTGTAGATTGTGGTCAAGATTCTATAAAAAACAGCTGATGAAATCTTTCCTCAAGGAGTGTCTGAAGGAACTACAGGGGACAAAAGAAACTATAAGCAGGCTGGGGATTTAGCTCATTGGTTCTGGCACCTGTCTTGTAAGCACAAGGGCCTGGTTTCAATCCCAGGTAACCACAGACAATACTGGGAGTGGAGACACGTCCAGCAGCAATCAGTACCACATAATCACAGTGCAGGGCATGGTGGCTCACGCCTGTAATCCCAGCACTCGGGAGGCAGAGGCAGGAGGATTGCTGTGATATTAGTCTGAGCTGAGCTCAGGGCCAGCCTGAAGTGCAAAGCGAGACCCTGTCTCAAAAAACAAAAACAAAAACCTATAAGCACAACCCTAGAAAAATGTAATAAGAGATCGTAAAGCATATCTAAAGAAAGTGAGAAATAGTGCATGTTTATAAGAAGCCAAGGTAGTGTGAAGATAGCATTTCTTCCCAAATTCTCTCTCCATTTAATGTAGTTCCAGTCATAGAATTTAAAGGTGATTTTAAAACGTGCTGATGAGCAATGATTGGACTTGAAAGTTCATCCAGTCCCCTCCAAGTGAGACAAGCAGGAGAGGTTAATATAAGATCATAGCATCTCTTAGAAACCACAGACATCACATGGTTGTGGAAACAGAGCTCAGAAACCCAGGGACCAGTGCCACGAGCCAGAAACCCGTCCACTTGTGCAGGGAACATTGGTGTCTCTGAGCAGTGTGAGGTTACGGAGGAGAGAATGTGTGGAAGTACTTAACAATTCACTTGGGCGGCCCCTTGCACCTTATCCCAGGCATCTTTCAGGCTGGTGTCATTTCAACTGTCTGATTCCTGCATTAAATACATTTAATAAAATCAATGTTTTTATATTTCCTGATCTCTTTAAAAATTAATGAAAAAATGTGCAATTTTTGATCATCTTGTGTTTCAGTAATTAGAGTGGTAAGTGATTAAAAATCTGTTGAAAAAATGGTTATCCATATACATAAATAGAAAAATAAACCCTTATATTATGCCTTTAACAAAGTTAATTCTGAGTGGATTAAGATCTGTATGACACTAAACCCTGAAAATCTTTGTGAAGATAGGTGGAAATCTGCTTTGTACTGACATATTTTTAAAATGGACAATGAAGTCTAAAAAAAAAAAAAAATCAAAAATTTTGATGTTATTACAGTGAATCAAAATTCACCTTAAGAAATGTAAAAAGAGAAATTATTTACAAAAAATCTAGCAAAAATAATAAATAAATAAACATCTTGAAAAAATTAATAAAATATATATGAACAATGAAGTAATGAACATAGAAAACATACCCAACATACTTGGTAATAAAGGAAGTTAAGCAAAACAATTGCATAATATTCTGTATAGTGTTCATTGGTGATAGATTAATATTAAAAATTTAAAGTAATAGCTACAGATCTACAGCATCCTGTGTATACCACTAATAAAAGGAAAATTTGTGCAAATATTTCAAAAATCTTGTGATCATTACTTCCTAAAGCTGAGTTATTTATAAACACAGGCCTTAACCATTCCATTTCAAAGAGTGGCCTGAGGAGAAATTATTGCACATATATATATGGCAAAGATATACAAGGATGTCACAACTGAACCACTCCCAAAGGCAAAAATCTAGGAGCCCTATATTGCCTGTTGGTGAGAGAACAGAAGAATACATCAGGATATATTCACAAAGTCAAAGATTAGACATTAGAAAAATTTAGTTAACAACCATGGCTCATAATGACAGGCTGAATATTGTCAATATAATATTACAGTGAAAAAGTCCCTGTAGGTAAGCACAAGTAGCAGTGTGACACTCTTTTCTATAACATTTAAAGTCAGTAAGATCAAGAGTTCTTCCTAGGTACACATATAAATATTTTAATTTTGTTAAATAGAAAGTAAGTGAATGAAGGGCTGAGAGTTACAGATGATGGCTACCTTGACTACAGAGGATGTGAGGACACTTGGGTAGATGTGGTCATTGTCCAAGGTCTGGCTTTCATTACAAAAAGGGGTTTTATGGCTGCATATGAGCATATATAATGTGTCTTGAACAGTACTGTATTGTTAATATCTGAAAATTTGGAGGTCACAGGAATTACATTAATAAGAACTATGACTAGTGTGAAGCAGTGTCACCTGTGTGTATGTGTAGACCTCACTGTATCATTTATATCTAAATGTAAAGTAGTTATGGTTTTGTTGGCTTCCTGTAACTGAAACAAAACCTAGGAAAAACAGCTAGATAGAGGAATGGTTTGCTTTGGGTGGTAGTGTGGAGACTGTATTTCATGAGTAACAATTGGCTCTCTTGGTTTAAACCTGTGGCAAAGCAGCATGTCATGGCAGGCAGCCCACCTCATAGCTGAGACTCAGGGAGAAAGGGCAGCTCCCTTCCAGGCTGCGGCACCATGGACCTGAAACCTCTCATTAGGCCTCACCTCTCAGAGGTTCCACAACCTCCCAATGGCCCAAGCTGTGGTCTAAACCTTTGGACCTTCCAAGGCTAAATCATAGCACACATCTATCTATTTATCTACCTACCTACCTATCTATCTGTCTATCTATCTATCACCTGGTTTTCTCACTTTATGTCATTCTTAATTTAAATTCCCATATGAGTAAATACTATATTCCTTGAAAATTTAATGTCTCATGCTGCATAGTTTGTCAAAATATACTTTCCAATTTCTGCAAATTTGACAATTGAGGAATCAGCCTTTGTGTGTATATACGTGTGTGCACGTATGTGTGTCAATACCTTGCAAAAAGTGGCAATGTGTGTAATTCTTTCTTGCATCTCTGATGACTTCCTGTGACTGAAAGGTGATTTCAAGTGACTAAAATAGAGGCCCACAGGGATGAAATCAGAGCTATTTAAGAACTTGGATCATTGGTGTGAATGCTATTTCTTCTTTTCACCTCAAGGGAAAAGGTGTTGAATGTTCTATAAATGTTTGTCTTTAGCTATATACTTTCTAACTTGTCAACAAATTGCTAACGAGGAGAGGAAAATCTGGTGTCACTTTCAGAGTGAAACTGTGAGGCGGATTGGCACGTATCTGCCCCCACCTGGACTTCTGTTCAGTGACCCCAAACTCAGCTTGACCCCAGGACCCTTTGTGAGAGAAGTTTTTCTGGTCTGTGATGAGAGGAGAAGTACAAGGCCAATGCAGTGTACATTCCAGAGTGGATTCCTCTTTAGGAAGGATGGTGATAGGGAGTTGTATATTTTTGTTAATACTTAGCTAAAGGCAAAAATTGTCAGTTCTACATAAGAAACTTTACAGGCCTATGTTGTCCCCAAATTTGGAAAGGACTGACTCACTAAGTATGAACAGGAAGTGAGTAAACGGCCTCCTGGGCCACTTTCGCTGCTTTGGAGATGTTTGATGATGTTACACAGGAAATAGCACACTGTGAACTCCTGGTGGAGTGAGTGCCTTCTCTGGCTGGACCCCACCCAGAGAGGGACTTTTACTCTGAAAGGGATTTCTATGCCCCTGCTATCACCACAGCAACCAGAGCCTTTGGATGGTGCAAGGAGACTATCAACAGAGCAGCACACACAGGTTACAGGGAAATTGGCCAGATCAGGCATCAGATAAAAGCCACTTCTAAGTCAAGTTAAACAGCCAGACAGTATTTTGCCGAGCATATTGGAAGGAAGCAGAACAAGCTAAATTTAAATTTAGCTCTGAACATTTGCAGATGTAGAGACTAAAAGCTCTGAAGTGCGGGTAGTGAAACGCGCTGGCTATGCCAGAGCCCTAATACGACGGAGCCAGGAAGGAGCTGGAGCTGCAGTGAGCCCACTTGAACTTGAACCTGAGCCCAATCAAGGGAACACAGGCGCGTGCATGAGAAGAGGGCTGTTTGCAGCTCTCAGGGACGACAGGGAAGCTCAGTCCCACATCTTGACATTTATTTTTGTGCCTAAGCTAGTTGTGTCGGAACTACAGAGAGCGCGGTCCTGCAGGCCATCCATTTCTTATCACTTTATTTAGTAACTTTAGACCTACCTTAACTGCCACAGCCTCTTCTCAGGGAGAACAAAATCTGAAAAGTTCTACAAAGCACATTTTCAAGAAAGTTGTGGCAACCTCATTTGGCAGCAAACCTTGACCTGAACTGGTGCGGGCTATTTATAGTCGTTCTCCTGGCCTGCTTTGTGTGAATATTCATATCTTCTGTCGCAGAAACGTTCTTGTGTTTAATTACAGGTTGCTGCTTCAGATCCTGCTGGGGCTGTTAAGTCACATCTAGTACACGGATCATATTACTATTCTAAAATATAAAAAAAATTCTGAAATATGAAGCCATCTGCCCCAAAGGTTTCAGGCAAAGGATTATAGATTTGTATATTAATATACATACCCTGTGAATAAGATTCTATGCTCTAACAGGCTTTAATATTTAAATATTAGAGAAATAGTTTAAACGTTTTTTCTATTACCCTACTATCTTAATGTCTCTCTTCTCTTTTTCAATGTCTCCATTTTGACCATTAGTTTTTATAACTTCCATACAAGTTTTATGCCAAGACAATATATATGAATTTTGGTATTCGCACATTCTATGCAGATTTATATCTTATATTTATATATACACATATCTATGTATTTGTATACATTTTGATGTTGCTATAACTCCATGTAGTTTTTTAGATAATGTTCTTCACATGTTTTTAGAAGTGTTATTTTTGAGTTTCAAGGTATGTAAAGTTTGAGATGTTATGAGTAGGTTTATTCTGCAGTCTTACTTTGAATGATGATAACTGATATTTAGCTCATTTTCATTTATTATTGGCCACTCTGGTCATTGGCAAAGTATCAACTCAAATGTTTTGTCAGTCGTTTGTATTGATTCATTTGCTTTTTTTCTTATTGAATGGTAAGAGAATTTCATATAAGTTCTTCATTAGATCACAATTTTCCAAATATGTCTTATGGTCTGTGGTATGGCTGTTCATTTTCTTAACTGTGTCTTTCAGAGAGCTAGGGTTTTTGATTTTTAAGTCCTTCATTCTGGTGTTTCATGTCTTATACTTTTTCTTTGATTTTAGGAATTAGCACTTAGCCCAGTTCCACAGAGACTTCCTTCTAGGTTTTGTTTATTTGTTTGTTTTTGTTTTTTAACCAGATATTTAATAGGTTCCACATACATGTTTAGGTGTAAAACCCATACAAAGTTAAATTTTTCTATGATGTGGATGAACATCAGTGTTCATTATTTCATACTGATAGTGTAGTTGTTCTTACCGGTGAGAGACTATAATTTCTGGACTGAATAGTTTTAATAGTAAGTTTGAGAAAATTAATTAACAGTATAATTATGGCTCTACATTTGGACCCTGAATTTCACATTTATATAGTTATTTCACATTTATATAGTTATTCTTGTACCAAGGCTACACAATCTTTATTACTGTACTTTTATGATATATGTTGACATCAGGAAGTATAAATACTCATTCTCTGCTTTTGAAAATGATTTGGGAAATTTTAGATCTTCTGCTTTTTCATGTAAATTTTAGAATGACTTCACAATTTCTTTTTTTAATACAGCAGCCTGAAAATATTTGTAGTGCAGTAGCATTGACTATCTCTATATTCATTTAGGTCATCTTTAACTTTTCTCTTACAATTTTCCTGTACATTGTTAGTTTGTGTTTAATTACTTGTTTACCTCCCCTCCAATGTGAAAATCCAGATAATCAATTGTAGGTCTTTCCTTAATATTATATACAAATACAAAACTTCTGAATATAACTACAGGTTACAAATTTTGAGAAATTAAATTTTCATTATCATTTAAAATGGTTTTTGGTTTTAAATGGAATCATATATTGTGTGTGATCTTTTTCTGGCCTTTGCTCAGCTATCATAACTATTTTGGAATCTATTCGTGTTGTCAAGTACATAAATTCCTCCCTTCCTCACCTGCCCTCCCTCCCTCCTGTCCTTTCTTCTTCATAGTACTAGGTATTATTGTCTCTTTAACATCTCATTCCATCTATTTTTTGAATTTTGAGACAGGTTTCCTAGGTAGGTAAGTTGCCCAGACTGAGCTTGAAATTTTTATCCTTCTGTGTCAGCCTCTTTTGTAGTTAGGATGACAGGCATGTACCACCACACCCAGCTAGTTTGTGTCTTTCTTCTGTTTTCTATTATTAAGTAATATTCTCTAATGCATGTATATGTATGTGTAAGTAGCATAACACACTTATTCATACATTAGTAGAAGTTTGTTTCTAGTGTTCAGCTATTAAAATTGCAATAAACATTTACATACTCCCTTTATATTGATGTATATTTTTATTTTTCCAGTAAATTTTATTAGATTCTTGATTACCTGTGTGTAAATTTTGTCTTCTTTGACCAGAGATATTTTACTTCTTTCCCTCCATTTCAGCACTCTTTCTTTGTCCTGACTATTTTCCTGGGCTGAGTCCACACTACAGCACTGCACAGAATAACCAGAACAGCACCGGGTCTCACTCCAGACCTAGGGGAGGCCCTCAGACTTTACCCACTAGTCATGCTGCTAGTAGGAGCTTTTTATAGAAATGCTTTGAGAAATTGCAGTTCTTTTGTATTTCTAGTTTGTTGAAGGTTTCCATCATAAAAATGTATTAGATTTTAGCAGATACTTTCTATGCCTGCTGAGAATCTCATGTGTATTTTGTCCTTTATTTATAATCTACTATATATTACAGTGGTGAGAATTACATGTTATTAGAACAACCTACTGCACTGAATTTCAGATGTGCCCTCCCTTGTATCAACAGCTGCTTTTTAACTACTGTTTAGTCTGTTGAATGCAATTATTTACATGATTGGAATTGGGGTTCCTGTTTTATTATTTTTCCTCTATTATTTGTGCTCCCTCTAACTTTTTGTTCCTCAACTCCTACTTTCTTTCTTGTAAAAAAATAACTTGAATACTTTTGGCATTCTTTTTAAATTTTTCTGTTGGTTTTTTGGAGACAGGGTCTCGCTTTGTGGTTCAGGCTGGCCCTGAGCTCAGCCTCAAACTCACATCACAATCCTCCTGCCTCTGCCTCCCGAGTGCTGGGATTACAGGCGTGAGCCACCACGCCCGGCACTGTGGTATGTGGTGCTGGTTGCTGCTGGGTGTGAGTCTCCACACCCAGTATTGTTATATGGTTACTGGGGAATTGAACCCGGGTCCTTGCGCTTGTGAGACAGGCGCCGGAACCACTGAG